>JAODAL010021773.1:0-66284 GCA_025379985.1 Phyllomedusa bahiana
AACCAAAGGGTTAATTAAAATTTTTTTCTTTGTTTTGTAGGAAAAAAAAAACACGCCATTGTAACACCTACAAAGCTGGTAGTTTTTGGTGCTCAATTCTTTTTGCCAATTTACATCGGGGGTTTAAACTAAGTTTTTTTTCTGCACTTGTACCAGAAAAAGAAACTTTGTTTTTACCCACAGAAGAAATTTCTAGTAAAATTCATATCCGAAGGTTAATTAAGCCTTTTGTGCTTTTATTTTCAGTAAATCAAGATTTTTTTATCGGACATACAAGTCAATTTTTTCCTCCCCCAATTTGTGGAGCGCAATTTATATCCAAGGGTTACCCAAGCTTTTAGTGGGTTCATTTGGAGTCAAATACAGGGTGTGTTATTTACATATACAGATAACTTCATCAACAGTGCCCTGTACTTTTTTAGAAAAACTATGTCAGACGAGAGGTGGCGGGCTTTCACCTGCAGTGGCAGTGGCACAAACATTCTGGAGCAGGCCCAGTTGCAGCCCGCAAGGACTCCAGCAGGGGTCACTCGGTGAGGGCCAAAAACCCCAACTTTGGGTTCACTAGCGGCCGTGTGCTGACTACAACCCAATGTTCTTTATTGGTTTACAGGTCATCCACTTCCTCCCGATACACTGACAACCCCAGGAAAAAGTCGGTGGGGTCGTCAAGACCACCCTTATTGGCATAGTCCGGGGCAGGTCGCGGCCCTCACCTGTCCTCAACCCGCCTCTGTCCCATCCTTCCCTCAGCCAAGATAACTATTTGGTCGGGCCAGCGCCACTAATACGAGGGTGAAAAATTTGAGGGGGGGCACAGCATTCTTGGCAGCGGAGAAATGGGACCAATACCCCCGCTTCTTGCAGTAGGTGGCAAAGATAGATTTGGGGTGCATGGGAGAAATGTTTAGGGGTCAACCTCTGCATAACAAAACCGGGGATGAGGGTAGCAGTGACGATGAAACACAAATAGATGATTATGTCAGACTGCACTTGGGAGCAGAGTGAGGGGAAAGGGGTTTATCAACTCAGAGAAGGGGGGCGCAGTTTGCGTTCAGGCACGGCGCAGCCCCAAGTGGGTTGTGTGGGCCCTGAGTCCAGAGTAGCAGGGGTGTAGGTCGGGGGCCCAAATGGCCCGGGGTTAAAAACCCGCTTTGCAGGTCCAAGAAATAGCGGGGGACAGGGGGGTCAGCGAGGCAGCGGCGGCAGTAGTCACTCAGTGCGAAGCGTTGGCGGTAAAATCAGCTACTCGGCGGTGTGGCAGTTCTTTGCTAAGACACCGGAGGAGCCGAATATGGGTATATGTAGAATCTCAGACAGAAAGTGAAGCGTGGCCAGGGATCTAACGTTGGCACCACGGCCCTGCGTCAACACATGCAGCGTCACCATCCAGTGGCCTGGGAGAAACGTGGCTCAGATGTGGTGGTCCATCCTGCCGCTGCAGCAGAAGCAGCGGCCAGCAGCCTGCATGCCATTGCAGCCAGTCAAGGCTCCACCACCTCTGCAGAAGGGAGCTGTTTCTCTTTGCCATCATCTCCCGGTCCAGATGCTCCTGCTCCTCGCTACTCATGGCGCCAGCAGTCGTTCAGCGAGGCGATTGCAAAGAGACAACAGTATGCGTCCAACCATCCTAAGGTGCGGCAGCTGACCGTGCTCCTGTCCAAGTTGTTGGTACTGCAGTCCCTCCCTTTCCAAATGGTGTACTCTGCACCATTCAGAGAACTAATGGCTTGTGCCGAGCCAAGATGGAGATATCCAAGCCGTAATTTATTTTCCAAAAAGGCAGTACCAGCACTTCATAAATATGTAGAACAGAAAGTGGGCCAGTCCTTGAGCTTATCGGTTTGTTCCAAGGTGCACGGCAGCGCAGACGTCTGGAGCTGTAACTACGGACAGGACCAGTACATGTCCATTACGGTCCATTGGGTGAATGTGCTTCCTGCCCAGGCACACCAACAACCAGGACTACGGGATGAATAACGTCATTCCACTGCTTCATGTCCTGGAAAATATGCTGAAAAATCTGACTGGGCAAGGGACTGGAGCCGTGGTGACTACATCTTGCGGCCACCTTAGTCCGGTGGGGACTAAAATGGAGGAGGAGGAGGAGGAGTAGGACATTGGAGCAGAAGCATTGTCTGATGAAATGAGTGGATTTTCTACCCAGGTGACAAGAGAGGAGGAGCAGGAGCAGCTGGAGGAGGTAATGGGAGATGAGGAAGACGAGGTGGATGACCCGCAAGCACCGTGGCAGTATACAGTGGAGATGGAGGCAGGGAGCCCCTCGGAGTCACTTGTGCAGATGGCCCAGATCATGCTGATTTGCCTGGCTAGTGACAGCCGAATAGTCAGCATCCGGCAGAGGGATGACTTCTGGCTCGCCACTCTATTGGACCCTCGCTACCGGTCCAAAATGGGAGAATTTTCCCAGCTGTTGAGAGGGAGGACAAACTCAAATACTATAGGGAAATCCTCCGTATTCAGTTGGCCGCTGCCTATGTGCGGCATCGTCCCTCCTCTGACAGGTCTGACCGGGGGGTTCTTCAGCGCTCACGTACTACTGCCGCTGCTGCTGGGGATAGGTGGGGGGTAGGAGCAGTACCAGCTCCATCAGCAGCAACCTAAGTCTGTAGTCACTGATGAGCAGCTTCCTTCACCCGCCTAGTGAGGAGGGTAGTCGCCAGCAGCAGCAGGACCTTGAGCAGTCCCTGAACTAACAGGTGGTGGCCTACTTGGACAGCACTCTGCCACCCCAATTAGAAGATCCGCTGGACTACTGGGCAGCCAAACTGGATGTGTGGCCGCAACTTGCCGAGTTTGCAGTGGAGAAGCTGTCCTGCCCGGCCAGTAGTGTGGCATCAGAGCGGGTGTTCAGTGCGGCGGGGGCCATCGTTACCCCAAGGAGAACCCGCTTGTCCACGGGAAATGTGGAATGACTGACCTTTGTCAAGATGAATCAGGCGTGGATCGGCCAGGATTTCCACACACCAATGCCTTAGGCATCAGACTACATCAGTCATTATGCCTCACCCAAACTGTGAGAAATGAGTCTGGGTTCAAACTACCTGCCTCAGCCACTATTCTGATGGTGCCACCCACCTGATGCCACACATCTGCTGACACGTTCTCCATCTGCCACCAACCATCTTTACCAGGGAATGGTATTGCCATCCACCTCCACACTCTGTCATTGAGCCACTTTATGACCTCATGCTGCTACTGCTGTTGCTGGTGCCGTGACATCCACACTGTGTCATTATGCTACTCTCTGACCTCATGCTGTTGCTCCTGCCGCCGTCACCTCCACTCTCTGTCATTGTGCCACTCTGTGGCCTACTACTGTTTTGCCACCTCCAGAATGTCATTGTGCCACTGTCTGACCTCATGCTGCTGCTGCCGTGACCTACACACTGTGTCATTGTGCCACTGTCTGACCTCATGCTGCTGCTGTGGCTGCTGCCGTGACCTACACACTCTGTCATTGTGCCACTGTCTGACCTCATGCTGCCTCTGTGGCTGCTGCCGTGACCTACACACTCTGTCATTGTGCCACTCTGTGGTCTACTCCTGTTTTTGCCACCTCCAGAATGTCATTGTGCCACTGTCTGACCTCATGCTGCTGCTGTGGCTGCTGTCGTGACCTACAAACTGTGTCATTGTGCCACTCTGTGGCCTACTCCTGTTTTTGCCACCTCCAGAATGTCATTGTGCCACTGTCTGACCTCATGCTGCTGCTGCCGTGACCTCCACACTGTGCATGTGCCACTCTGTGGCCTACTCCTGTTTTTGCCACCTCCAAAATGTCATTGTGCCACTGTCTGACCTCATGCTGCTGCCGCCGACGTCACCTCCACTCTCTGTCATTGTGCCACTCTGTGGCCTACTACTGTTTTGCCACCTCCAGAATGTCATTGTGCCACTGTCTGACCTCATGCTGCTGCTGCCGTGACCTACACACTGTGTCATTGTGCCACTCTGTGGCCTACTCCTGTTTTTGCCACCTCTAGAATGTCATTGTGCTACTCTCTGACCTCATGCTGCTGGTGCCGTGACCTACAAACTGTGTCATTGTGCCACTCTGTGGCTTACTCCTGTTTTTGCCACCTCTAGAATGTCATTGTGCCACTGTCTGACCTCATGCTGCTGCTGCCATGACCTCCACACTGTGTCATTGTGCCACTCTGTGGCCTACTCCGGTTTTTGCCACCTCCAGAATGTCATTGTGCCACTGTCTGACCTCATGCTGCTGCCGCCGTCACCTCCACTCTCTGTCATTGTGCCACTCTTTGGCCTACTCCTGTTTTTGCCACCTCCAGAATGTCATTGTGCCACTGTCTGACCTCATGCTGCTGCCGCCGTCACCTCCACTCTCTGTCATTGTGCCCCTCTGTGGCCTACTACTGTTTTTGCCACCTCCAGAATGTCATTGTGCCACTGTCTGACCTCATGCTGCTGCTGCTGTGACCTCCACACTGTGTCATTGTGCCACTCTTTGGCCTACTCCTGTTTTTGCCACCTCCAGAATGTCATTGTGCCACTGTCTGACCTCATGCTGCTGCCGCCGTCACCTCCACTCTCTGTCATTGTGCCACTCTGTGGCCTACTCCAGTTTTTGCCACCTCCAGAATGTCATTGTGCCACTGTCTGACCTCATGCTGCTGCCACCGTTACCTCCACTCTCTGTCATTGTGCCACTCTGTGGCCTACTACTGTTTTGCCACCTCCAGTATGTCATTGTGCCACTGTCTGACCTCATGCTGCTGCTGCCGTGACCTACACACTGTGTCATTGTGCCACTGTCTGACCTCATGCTGCTGCTGTTGCTGGTGCCGTGACATCCACACTGTGTCATTGTGCTACTCTCTGACCTCATGCTGTTACTCGTGCCGCCGTCACCTCTACTCTCTGTCATTGTGCAACTCTGTGGGCTACTCCTGTTTTTGCCACCTCCAGAATGTCATTGTGCCACTGTCTGACCTCATGCTGCTGCTGTGGCTGCTGCCATGACCTACAAACTGTGTTATTGTGCCACTCTGTGTCCTACTCCTGTTTTTGCCACCTCCAGAATGTCATTGTGCCACTCTCTGACCTCATGCTGCTGTGGCTGCCGCCGTCATCTCCACACTCTGTCACTGATGTTGCCACCTGAGCCCTCAGCTTGTTTTTTTCCAGCTGTTGCTGCCATTACTTTATCAGGCTACATTCCATCTTCAGTTTTTTGGTCAGATTTTGCCCTCTTAAGTGCCCAGGGAATTTTATAGTGAAGCGATTCTAAGAGTGGCGGCAGTCATGTGCGTGTCATACTAAAACACAACATTGTATGAAGACCAAACCAAGCTTCCTCTGCATATTTAAGCATGGCACAACATTCTACAGCACCCTGCAGGCTCTGTGCAGCCTGGAAATAGCTGTTTTTTAACGCAATTCGTCCCGAAGTAATTCGGACCGAATTTATTTTTGTCGGGAAATTCAGCGAAGTGACCGAACCGAATTTTTGAGAAATTCGCCCATCTCTAGTCCTTGCATCTCTGAGCTCCAAAATAAAGTTGTTCTTCTAAAGCACAGGTGTCAAACTGTGGCCCTCCAGCTGTTGGGAAACTACAACTCCCATCATGAATTTGTATAGTCTATAACAGTATGCACGATGGGAGTTGTAGTTTCCCAACAGCTGGAAGGCCGCAGTTTGACACACCTAATCTAAAGATATCCTACATCAGACATCTTTACATAATCAGCCATGATGCATTAATACCTGATGTGTCAACTACTTACAATGCAGTCACTATAATGGTATGAGACATTTGTGGAATTGGTGCATGTGGTGGCAATCAATCTATACCAGTAACAGCATTTGTCTTTTTTTCTATCAGCAAGTGAAAAAGGCATAAAAGTACTTAGGAAAGCATGCCTGCATGATAAGACAAAGGCAATACATGTGCTGTCAACCCTATCTGGTGAGTGTTTAAACGCATGTAGCACATAATGAACAATGCTCTCAGGAAATGTAGATGAAATAAGAATGTTGTGTTTAGAAAATATATGTTGGGTGATAACTAAAAGGCTGGGTCTACACAGCAAATGTCAAAATGGCGTTTAAAATCCGACGGCATTTTGTCATTGCTGTCACTGCATCGGTTTTCAGATTTGCCATCGACCCCTTAGAATGAATGTACGACAGCTATTTGATGGAATCTTGCAGAAAATACAAAATGTTGCATATCCTGCCATTTTAAAACTAACGGTAAAAAATCTGTGCTGTGTAAACTATAGCAAAGATATTTTATTGCTATTTATGTACCACTGAAAAAAATAACCTGTGCTGTGTAGACCTAGCCTAAAAGCATGAATATATACCAATGAAGGTACTTAGTGTAAATATGCACACATTATAATATTTTCTTAGTTCCCCAAATGGTTAAAAGGAATGGTCAGATATTGTTGCGGGAAGTAAATGTAGGGGCGACATGTATGAAATTTGGTGTGTTAATGTCAAATTTCATGTGCATAATATTAGTCTAGAATGCACCTGATTTATGAACCTGCTCTACAGCGGGTCATAAATCAGGCGTGTTCTAGCGCTAGGGCAACATTTCTGGCTCAGGTATACCACTTTGAAAGTGGTATACCTGTTCCAGCTGTAATGCGCCTAGAAATGCAGAGCGAAGCTATAAATATGTAGATTTGCTATGGTTCTATTGCGGCCCACCTCCCGCACGCCCCCCGAAATCAGAACACTGACATTGCAGAGGATCCTGAGGATAAGGAATGCTCTAAACACAAGTTATTTGCACACGTTATTTAATTAAGAAGAAACAACACTATAGCACAATAGGCTGAACTATACTGTCTGTCTTTTTGCAGCCTTACAAACTATGGGCGACATCTATGTAACTTGACGCTTACACACTAGTTCTAAATCAATATAGAGGAGTGTAGAATATGACAGTATGTATGAAAGTATTATGCGCCAAGCATTGTATGGCAGCTTTGCATCAAACTTCGGTGTATTCTTGGTGCAATCGAAAGTGTTGTGTCTAGTGCAGACTGTGCCAGGTTTGGGCACACGACTGTTCATACATCTAAAGAACAGTGCATAGACAGATTTTTGGTGCAAGTTACACCAAACAAATGGCGCAGGCGAGTTCATAGATGTCTACCACCACTGATATAATTTGCTTTATTACATAGTTACATAGTACTATGTAATAAAGCAAATGATACCAGTGGAGGAATTAATTCTTTATAACTAATTAATTTATTAGTAATTTACATCCAGATTTAATAACATCCAATCTTTGTGCAATGAGAATCAATATATACTAATGATGTTAATTAAAGTGACAGATCTGTAAGTGATCTGTACTGGAAGATGTGGCTGAGATATTTGTACATTATTCATCAGCAATTATTGTTGCTGAGTATAGGAGGGTATTCTGATGTCAGAGATAGTGTTGCACGTCACAATGGGGTCAGTGTTAAATTCGACTTGAATCTAAGCAATTCAGGTATGTCCAAATCAAATTTTGACGTTAATAATAAGAATTTGACCCTACCCCTAAATTGGGGGTTACAGTATTTTTTTTACAGATTTTTTATTACAAGTTAACTTAAAGTTCTATGTCAGTCCAGGTCTAATGGCACTCTCAGTAGGGCATAATTTATGGGTTTTTCATAAAATTTCCAATGAGCCTAATGTAGATGCAACTCGTATATTATGGTAACTAGAAGTGACGTCAGACTGAAAGTGATGCTGCATTGACAGCACTGTAGAAGGTAAATTAAATCCTAAAAAAATCCTAACCTTGATTTAGGGTTTAGGTTATGGATAGGGTTAAAAAGAAAACTCTGGTTTAGGACTTTCCAAAATTGAATTTTTTCACAAGTTTGTTCTAATAACTGTTGAACCAAATAGGCCCGTATTCGATCAACACTAGAGATCTAACAGCATGTTGAATCTAATACTCTTCTGCTATTGCACTCACTGCTTTGCAGTGATGCGAAACCCATCCCCATACACTGCATATTATTGTATGTAATATGTCAGTATCAGCTTACCTATCTTTCCAATGCACTTCGATCCATGCTCTGTTCAGCTTTTCCATCTTAAGCATTAGCAGATTATACCGTTCTCTCCAGTGCAGAGCTTTTCTCTTTCATCTTCCTCTGTCAATCTTTTCTTCTTGCTCTGCTTTTTGGCTGATACCTTTCTATACCATATAAGATGGATAACACTTACTAGGTTACTGAGGTAGCTGGGACTAGAAGTGCTGCAAATACCATGCATAATAAAATAGTTATAGAATATTTATGTCTAAAAGTATTTGAACTCCTGCTGTCACAGAAATACGATAAAAAATACAGTGCATGACAGACTTTGGTCACATAAAATATGACAAAGGTTTAGTTTGATAATAAGAATTGGCAGGAGACCACCATCCTTATTCAACATCCTCTGAGCTGCTAAATAAATAAAGCCCTTCTTCTAAAGATGCCCATACCTCCTGCTAGCTAAATACCCCATAAATACCTCTGTGCCGTGAAAAGAACTTTGATATTCTATGTAGTACTAGGGAGTTATCTTTCTTTCTGTGTGCATCAGAACATTTAAGCTACTGAGGAAGGTGACCAACAGTTTCTCTATTAACCCTCTGCTTTGCCTTACCTTTGATGGAGACCAGAAATCTCAGTGGGTACGGATTAAGAAGAGCAGGAATCCGAAACAGTAAAGACTATCTTTATTATCTTCTATAGGGTTAACAGATTGTCATGTCACCAAGTACATCTCAAACTGTGTAATCTAGCAATATTTTAAGGCGAATTACATAAGAAGCTGTCACATTGTCCCTAGGACACAAAAACAGATCGATCATCACAACATTATGATTTTTAAAATGAATGTGAGATGAAGATACAAGAAGAAATTAGTGGTTTAGGATCCACTTTATTTAATGAACAATTTTCTATCATTAAAAAAAGCTAGAAAAGTTGTATGTTTGGCCCGGTTCACATCTGTATCATCATTTTTGACTAAATCTACAGTGGAGGATCCTCCACTGTAGATTTAGTCAAAAATGATGACAAAAAGAGTACAGCATGCAGCACTATTCCCTTTGAATGACAGACAGCATGACAGAAACCCAACATTATAGAGTCAACAAGGTCCTTTGGGCTCTGTTGACGTCTGTCTTGTAATTTAGATTTTTTTTGGTCCTATGACGAAACAGAAAACTAGAAATAGTGGTGCATATGGGAACCACGCCTTATTTGCTCCTAACAGAGACAGCCACACAGTTTTTCAGTCCTAAAGAACTTGGAAAAGTTGTGCATGTGAATCTTGAATGACTGTCTCAATTTTCAAATGTAGGCATATATTGCATAGTGCTAAAGCTCTCTGACTACTGCTAGAATGCTTGCTAAAGACGGGATCTCCCTTGTCCCATAACATGTACCAACCAATGCGAATAGCAAGCAGAAAATTCTTAAAACTACTTTATTAAGGAAACATATAACTAAAATATGTAACTTGCAGTGCTTAGTTTAGCTACTTGCGTTCTTATTTGAGTCCATAGACCCTTGAAGAAGGGGCAGGACTAGCCCCAAAACATCACACGGTCCTCCCAGCCTTTTCCTGTCTGTCTCTCCCCTACGGGCGTTAGCACTTGTGGACACGCCGGGAGATTGCTACATATGGACTTTGTATCCTGCTCTCCTACTGCCGTCTATGGACTCAAATAAGAACGCAAGTAGCTAAACTAAGCACTGCAAGTTACATATTTTAGTTATATGTTTCCTTAATAAAGTAGTTTTAAGAATTTTCTGCTTGCTATTCGCATTGGTTGGTAAATCTTGAATGACTGCACAGAGTTCCAGCATTTCCATAAAGATGCTTCCATAAAGAACCTTCACTAGCACCTGCGTATTCCCACCCTGCAGTTAAAGTCCCTTCCATCTGTTCTTTATATGTAGGTTAGTAAGAAATAGTGGACAGATGAAAGGACGTGTGACTGCAGAATCAAACTACACAGGGTATGTTTGTTTTCTAGAACCTAGAGACATGTCAGTTTCCATACAAACTGTAGACACAGATGGAGAAAGAACAAAAGGAAAGAAAGAACAATTGTACTGGCGTTAATACTGCAAAGGTATGCATATTACAAGTCTAGAGGAGTATTTTGAAAAAATCTCCACAGAGCACAGTACTAATGGGTTGACATCACACATGTCCTTTATCTTGCTCAAAACTAACAAGAAAGAAAGAAAGAAAGAAAGAAAGAAAGAAAGAAAGAAAGAAAGATCACATTACATCACATTCTTAGTGAACTCCATTATCCAAAAACAAACTACCTAGATAAACTGGTTTCTTGATTACTATTGAAAAGAACAAGGTTCTTGTGAATTTATCATTTTCTTCATTGGTATGGGCAAGAGTTGTCCCAAGTATGTTGTACATACAACTGAGGAAATCCCCTGCTGTATAGGAGGCAGCAGACTTAAAATGCCTAGTTATTACTTGTCTCACAGCTTGCAGGAAGTGTCTTAGAAGTCAATATTTTAATTTTAGTACATAATCTATGAAAATGGAATGGGAAAAATTCTAGCTCCAAAGTAGGGACCACACGGGTTGAGCACCCATCCTCTACTTTCTTGGTAATAAAAGTTGAGATATAAGCCATAGAAAGGGTAGCTATGAATAGGTTATACAAGAGAGACAATGAGTTGTTGGGATAAGAAGATGTGGTACAGAAATTCTTGAGAATAGTAAGGACTCAGGTTACGATTTGAACAGAAGTGAAATATCTACAGAAAATTGTAATCTGTTCATAGAAGTGTCTGTCTAATGATAAAATATTTTTCTTATTTGATTCCACGATAGGTAGGGGTCCCTCTGGGAAAAGGTGATAAGCAGGAAGACATTGGCTTTTGAAACTACCATCAGGTAGTAACTATTCATTCCCATGGGAAAAAAGAGAGTCAACGGTCCCTGTCTAGAAGTTAAGTTTTCAGAAGTGTAAACGAGTGTACAGAAAACCTTGAATGGGCTGAAGTTACAGTAAGCTTGGAAAAAGTGAAGGAACTGCTGCAAGTTTCAATTGTAGCTTTCCCACCTTGTATTTTTTAAAGATAGCATTATACAGAATCTGAAAAAGTGAGTATACCTGTCACATTTTTTGTAAATATTGCATTATATCTTTTCATGGGACAGCACTGAAGATGTTCTGAATGGAACCTATTTTTCTTAAATCTCTGAATGGTCTTGGTCACCGTGCCGCAGCTTAGTTTTAGGGTGTTGGCAATCTTCTTATACCCTAGGTCTTCTTTATGTAAAACAACTATTCTTTTTTTCAGATCCTTAGATAGTTCTTTGCCATGAGGTGCCATGGTGAACTTCCATTGAACTGTATGAGAGAGTGTGAGAGGGATACCACCAAATTTAACACACATGCTCCCCATTCACACCTGAGACCTTGTAATACTAATCACATTACACAGTATAGGGAAAATGGCTAGTTGGGCACAATTTTTACATTTTTACTTAAGGGTGTACTCACTTTTGTTGCCAGTGGTTTAGACATTGATAGCTGTGTGTTGAGGGCACACCAAATTTGCACTGTTTTTCACCATGTTTTCTTCTACTGACATCCAAGATTTACTATGTGATAAACATAACTGATCTCCCTGTGAATATTTGGCCTTCCCCCTTTCAAAGAACAGAGATGAGAGAAGGCTTTTTATAATGTCCCCATGCATGCACAAGCTCTTATTTTCATATTTTTCATGCTAGACAAGTTCTTTCCCCACTGGAATGTGGCTTAATGTGAAATCAAAGTGCTGTGCTAAGAAAAGAGAACAAGCAACTTGAAAAGGAAAGCAGAGAACATGCACTATAAATACAGCTTAAAAAAGGTAACTATACAATAGGAACAAATACAACGGAATTTAGGAAAATTAAAAAATATAAATAATATGAAGATAGATGCTGCATCCAGCTAGCTATCTAGATGGAAAGGCATCGCCACAATGTCTACCAGAACCGGCCCCTAGTGGGTAAGTACCCTAGGGGGACTTAATGTTACTTTAAAAATGTTTAACGGATACATACATATATATTCAAATCATCCTTTTGTCATTTTACAAATTAAAAAAGTAATAACAAGTTAGGCTATGTTCACACGGCTTAATTGCGGGACGTATTTCGCCCAGCAATTACGCCGTGTGTATGGGGGCGGGAGCGTATACGCCGTGAATAATTGACATGTCATTTCTCTCCCCGCTTGCCGTATTGTGCGAGCAGGGAGAGGAGACGTAATCCATAGTTCTTTATGAGAACTGTGGATTACCGTAATGACTGGGACGTATTTCAGCCCGTAATTCGCACAGTATGGCACGAATTATAGGCTGAAATATGTCCCAGAATAAGCCGTGTGAACATAGCCTTACACGCTGCGTCTGTAAAAGTTGCATTATTAAAATGTAACATAATTTATCCTGTTTGCTGACCATTGTAGAAGAAAAGAAAATCCAAATGCCAAAATACGTTTTTTTGGGGGTCTTTTCAGATCCCCTTAAAATTGTAATAAAAGTGATCAAAAACGTTGCATCTATCCCAAAATGTTACCAGTAAAAAGTATACTTCAGCTCACAAAAAATGCATATCATTCAGGTCCATTGGTATAAGTACACCATTAGAAAGTACATTTTGTCCCGCAAAATAAAAGCCTTCATACATCTATGTAGATGAAAAAATAAAAACGTTATGGCTCATGGAAGGCAGGGAGTAAAAAATTTTGAGTCATATCTTTTTGACTGTGCAGGGTTAAGGAGCTCACAGAAAAAATAAATTTCCTAGAAAAAATTAGCTAATCTTTATTGATATGCTTTAAAAACCATTTCACATAAATAATGTAACTATTAGGCATATATACACACCAGAGAAATAACGTCTATATCCATCTTACATAGATAGTGTCATAAACCACTCATAGCTTATTCTAGGTGACGTATACGGCCAAAAAATGTCCAAATACAGGTTAATCATCACACATCACAATGTACAACATTTAATTATGAAAGATACATCATTACCAACAAATTTCAATGGGATGCACTCACGATTCTGATGTACTTTTGATGGTGCTGGTTTCATGTAGCAGAAAAATCCTTGAATGGAGGTGGGACTATAATGGGTAAAGAAAGAACATATACACCCTAATATGATCTTTTCCCAGGAGGAGCACCCGTCCTAAAAGAGACTACCTTGCCTCTCGACGTTTCACCCTATTATTGTCAACTATGTAATATTGATATTAAGGAAATGCACCCCAATATGAAATACACTCCAATAGCACGCTACATCCCGACTCGTTTCCCCAGTTAAAGCTGGTTCCTCAGGGGACAAAGATGATGACAATGGGATGATAGAAATCACCAGAATATGGTGATGACAGGTGGTAGCCACAGAAGTGAGGATGACACAATAGGACTACCTGAGAGAGTGAATGCACTGGAAGGTGCCAAGAACGCTTGAGAAACTGCAGGCCAATATCTGTCAAGAATTAGACAAAGCAGATCCAACTATGCTAGCACACACTTTCCTTAACATAGAGCATTGTGTTCAACCATGCTTGGATGCAAATGTTGGACGTTTTCAACATATTTTGTAACATCCTTATAGAGTAAGCTTTGTGCAGTCCAAATTTTTTTTTAATACATAGACTACTTTAAAGGTTGTTAATGGTTTTTCAAGAACCAAATTGAGTGAAACACCCGATATTTTATTCACTAAGCAGTGATTCAGTGAAGCACTATGCCGGTGGCTATAATTTGTATTTTGTACTATTGTACTGGTAAGAATCATTGCCAATAAGGCCATAAATTTGTGCCACTTAAGGTTATGAACGTAACTAAACTAGATTGATTGACACTAGTGTTGAGCGATTATTATCGACAAAGTTGAAATCGGCACGGTATTTACGTTGATCGGATTTTTTAGATCACGCGATAATTTAGGTTAAAATCTGTGCATAATCTATTAATATCGCGCCATTTTCGGCGCTTCCTGTCATTTTGGCGGCCAGCAAATCAGCTTACAGAATAGAGCAGGGTGAGATGTGTGTGCGACGTCATGACTGGGATGTGTATGGTTGCGATTGGCTGGAAAAATCACATGACCTCGTTTTACATAGAACAGCCCTTCCTGTTCATGATCAGTGTCTGTCAGCGTCTCATAGCAGTAGGACGTGCGCTCTGCCTCTGTCCAAACAGCTCAGCAAACAGCTCAGCGAAATTATTTTATTTTTTCACAGAGACAGCTCTACTTTTAGCTGTGATCCTTAGAACTTAGTTAGATCAGAGATTTGCAGATTTTAGGTAGTTAGGCAGAGAATTTTAAAGGAGCATCTACCGCTGTAAAGTCACGGGGGGGAGCAGAGGGGGGCCCCCGCGGGCGAACACAGACAAGCTCTATAAAGGATACTGGATATTGTACAGCCAAAACTTTGTTTAGACATTGCATTGCC
Source organism: Phyllomedusa bahiana (assembly GCA_025379985.1). Taxonomy (NCBI): domain Eukaryota; kingdom Metazoa; phylum Chordata; class Amphibia; order Anura; family Hylidae; genus Phyllomedusa; species Phyllomedusa bahiana. The sequence continues at coordinate 14,517 of JAODAL010021773.1, forward strand.
TTATATTAGGATACAGATCTTTTCTAGTAACTGCAGGTCTATTTGTTAGGTGCAAAACTCCACTTTTATTCTCAGTATACATTTCAGATAGGTGTTCTTTTTCAATTTTGCCCAGTCCAGCTTTATTGATATAGCCATATATATATAACCTTGCAGTTAAATTTGAATCCAGCAACTTTGTAGTCACCACAGGTGTAGTGATAGGTGCCAAAAATACCTTTTAATATCCGTATACATTTCAGACAGGTGTTTTTTTCACCTTTGGTCAGTCAAGCTTTGTTGATAGATCTACTTTGCAGTTATATTTGAATCCAGCAACTTTGTATCTCCACAGGTGATATAGTTTTGCAAAAATAACTTTTATTATCAAGTAAAATTTCCAGATACGTGTTTGTTTCACTTTGGCGCAGGCAGCCTGTCGTTGATAGATCACCGATATGCAGTTCAATTTGATATCCAGCAACTTTGACTAAGTCACCACAGTGTAAGTGATAGTGCCAAAAATACCTTTTAATAGCCGTATATATTGTCATAACGCGTGTTTTTTTCACACCTTCTGTCAGTCAGAGAGCGATAGTGTTGATAGATCTACTTACTGCAGCTTTAAATGTGATTCAGCAACCTTGTATCACCACAGGTGTAATGATAGGTGCCAAAAGATACCTTTTTATATCGTATAAACATTTCACATGGTTTTTTCTGTCACTTATTGGGCCAGTCACTTATGTTAACTGATCACTTTGGCATGCGACTAAATTTAGAATACACAATTTTGTAGTCACCACAGTGAATCTGATAGGTGCCAAAAACACACCTGTTTACGTTATCCCGAGCGTATATTTCAGACAGGTGTTTCTTTTCACTTCTTGTCAGTCAAGCTTTGGTTATAGATCTACTTGACAGTTAAATTTGAATCACAACTTTGTAGTACACGCGACAGGTTGATAGTCCAAAAAATACATTTTTTATATCATAACACATTTCAGATACGTGATTTTTTTCACTTGGCGCAGCAGCTAGTGTGTGCGTCATAAGCCACCTTCAGTTAATTTTGCGACAATCCACACAACTTTGTAGTCCACCACCAAACTGTACTGACTGGTGCCAAAAATACCTTTAATATCCTTAAATTCACACAGGTGTTTTTTTTCACTTTTGGTCAGGTCGACTGTTGTAGATAGATATACGTTGCAGTTAAATTTGAAAACAAAATTTTGTACACCACATGTTAATAGGGTGCCAAAATACCTTTTATTATCAGTATATACATTCAGACTTTTTTTTCACTTTGCCAGGCAGCTGTGTTGATAATCTATATGATGACTTCAAAGTGCTGATACCCGTACCTTGAACATCGAGTCTGAAACTGGCTGAAAAAGAAGTTAAACACTTTTACAAACAACACTTGCATTCCTAATCAGATTCACAGAACGTACCCAAAAGACCAGGATGTATATAGGAGTTACTCAGTACCAAGACATAAGGATTTTACAAAATGAAGGAAACCCATATGCAACATTCATGAATCGCTACGTTTAAATCCTGATCGTTCAAAGTTGAATATGATCATGTTGCTTTGGAATTGAAAAAGCGAAAGTGGAATTACAAAGCAGACCTGACGAAGCCACAGTGGAAATCATTTATACGTAAGATGAAGGCAGATAATCTCTATACAAAATGAAATAAGGAGGGAAAACGTGATAAATTTATTCTTGATAAATTTATTACATCTGGAAGATGTTCTCTTGGAAAAATACAAAACAGTTTTTTCACGACTTTAGATCAAATAGTAGAAAACCACGATCATGACCTACAAAGGAATATTTGGACCTCAGATACGGATCGATTCGAGCATACCATGGAGGACTATGGATACAATAAAGATTTATGGACTGGACACAGGAACCGTTTGGTTCTGTTCAAAAAACTCGGAGGCGGACACGCCGAGAAGGGAGACATAAGATTAATCAACCCCTCTGTAGACAAAAATACAGCTATAAAAACCCAAGGGGGGGGGGGAACAAGCAAACAAAAAGACAGCGGGGAGGACAGGCGGGGGAACAACGTACAAACTACCGGAAAAATCAAAAAATACCCCAACCAAAAAAAAAACCCCACGCACATAGGAGGGGGAAAACAAAAACTATTATCAAAAAACAACAATGACCCCAATAATAGGGGCCGGAAACAAAAACGTCGCCGATCCAGTCAACAAAAAAACTAACAAAAAAGCTAACTCAAAAATGAAACAACACAATGGCCAACACCACGGATACACACTTCGCTACTGACAGCAACCAACTAGTGCGCGGATCAAATCTCACTTTCTAAGTTCTTAAAGCGATACCCCAATCTCATCTTCACCGATACCTCTCCGGCATCCCCACAATACCGAGAACTCAAGCACATAGACAAAAACACGCATTATTTAGAAACACACACCAGTTAAAAACTCCGTGTGAACGGAACCCTAATACACCACCAAAGCCTCTCCTGTTACAACATGTAACTGCGATCGCATAAGTACATAACACGTGCGATGGCTAACAACACAAACGCGATACATACCACGCGCGGGAACTCTCCTCAGCTGTGCAAATTAACAAAACGAACATAACAGTCATGCTTCGAACACAATCAAATATACAAATCTATCTCAACAACAACCGAAAGCATAAACAAACACAAAATAGGACATCAACCCCACCTTACCTAAATCCAACTAAGCAAACAAGTGAAGGACAGACAAGACCCAAACAAAACAACCGGAAAAGAAAAACAATTAATATCTAAATCTATCAGTAGAACTACACAATGTAAAACTGCATATTCAAAAACCACTCAATCCATTCAAAAGATAACACGATATAAAACCAATTAATGTGACAAGTGGTAAGATCAAGTTCAGAACTTAACAGAAATAGAACAGGAGATTCTGATATAAAATAGTAAAGCGAAATGTCCTGACGGGAAACACTGGGAGATGGGGGGGGAGGGCGAGAGGGGAAACCAAAACTGATATGAACCATAAACTAAACAGTATCAAATAATCAATGAACATATCAAGAATTCTACGAGCACTCAGAATCCCAAAAACAAAAACAACAAAAAAAAATAACAACGCGGAGGGCGGAGGGAAGGGAGACCACAATCAATAAAAACATCCTCACAGAAAAAATATGGTGAAAATTAAAGAGAGGAGCAGGGGCACAAAAAGCAAAAACAACGCCACTAAAGGAGGAAGTAGCGGCGTATCAACACCATACATTAAAAACTAAGATAGGAGCGGGCGGGAGGGGAGCAAATAAAATACCAATGTATCCCTCACCTTCAACAAATCATATATACAACAAAAACAACCCAAGCTAGACCCAACAATAGAAACATACCCTTGACCAAACTCCGGCTAAAGAGTTATAAAAAGAAAATGACGCGAGCAAAGACTCAAAGCCTGGTCAACACCCCTAAAATCCAAATAAGAGAGCTGATACCTCTTGAAGCCATATTGGGTCCAAGAGAGTAGTGTCTTGTCTCGATATTGTACAAATTAAACAGTTGTCAAATGAAGAACTGTTTAAATCCGCTGAATATCAAATTATCCACAAAATTTTTCTTGGTGAGGTCAGAATGCCAACGACCTGTGCCTGATGGAGATTTTTGCCCATAGTGTCCTAAGAAACACATGAACAGGGGGGGATCAAGACTATGAGGCGCGAGGGTTCTAAATTAAGAATTTTTCCAAATCTAAATTTAAATTGCATTTTAAAAAAATGTATTCAAAGAAATTTTTATATTCATAGATAACACTACTTTCAAAAACCAAAAACACAAACTATTCAAACCCTAACGTTTTCATTATATAGAGTTATTGTACCACTGAATCAAAGGGGCAAGCAAAAAATTTCATCTAGAGAGCGGAGAAATTCTTCCTATATTTGTACCTTACATGGTTGCACAAGATTTTTACTCACCGATACTAAAATATAAGACCTGATGTAAACTTATCTTAAAATTATCAGAAACTTTCAAAGATCCCATAAAGAGTGTCTAATACATAAACAATAATGAATAAGAGCGCACACACCGAGAGTAAATCCCTTTGTTTAATAAGTGGGAATATTACCTTGGTCTGTTGCATAACAAAATTAAACATATCTTGATTAAACAAATACTTGATTCTTCCAAATAGAAATGCCCTTCACTATGCTTCTGAACAGCCTCCACAACATTAAAAATGATCAGAAAAACTAGGATTTCAAAAGAAAACAGCTACAGAGAGAGAGAGCGGTGACAACAAAGTGAGAGTGGAGGGGAAGGGACACTCTAATTCTATGACACTGGGCAATATTATGATATATATAACTCTTTTGTACTATCACTAACAATCAAAAAAAATATATTTTTCGGGGTTCTTCCTGCAATATCAAAATGAGAGGCCCTATTGTCCAGAGCCTACTGTGATGCATCCAGTGGTGAAAAATATGCCTCATAAAGCGTATTTGGGCTGATTGCGTGTGGAGGTTCACCTTCGTAGTTAATATTTTCACCATTAATTGCAGAGGCGCGGTATTTCCATTGCGGTGGGAAGAGGTTGTATGGTGTACACTAATACTGTATAACCCTGTGTTATAAATAGTGTGTATTTGGTATTTCATATATTGGAAATAGAAGTGTTCTAACAGGACCTTTGGTGATTTTTTCTTACTTTCTACTGTAGGAACACATATGTGAAAAAAAAAGACCAATTCCTACGCATCCAATAGCTTATAACCATCATATAAAAAACAACTCCTGAAGGCGGAAGAGAGTTGTCTAAGCTGTATGTTTACATATTTAAACGGCGTGGCGGGCGCGCGAGCGCGTTCCCTCTATTCTCCGCGGAACTCTAGTGTTGGTTTTCAATCAACCAGCGTAGCGCGTAGGAACTAACAGTTCTCAATGATCCAAAACAATATAAATTGTGCAGGAGGAGGGCAGCAATATTGCGGCGGAAAAAATTTTACATATAAACTATAAACCATCGAATGGCAAAAAAGTCTTCTAACATAAACCTCAATGCGAGTAAAAATCATTACAAGGATAATAGAAAAGGAAATACATAACAACCTATACCAATACAGTTCCGCAACCCGAACTTTACAATACATTATCCGACCCCCCATAAAAACAAAAATTAATTCTGCGAAAATAAAAACCACTATATACAAAACAGGACGCAATAAAAACCTAACAGATCGCAACTGCCAAGCGACTATCTTGACTAGCTATCAAAAGTGCGTCGGTGGCCATGAGCATGTCCAGCAGATAACTAATAACCAAAAGATCTGCAATCGACAAATAAAAAAAACCTGAAGCACCACCAGCTGACTACTTACACAAACATCAGCGCGATACCTCTGAACACTAAGAGAGCCATGAGACCCTCGCACCTGTGTGAGGGTAAAACGCGCTATTTGACCTCTCCCCGATAGCGCACAACGAAGAACTCTATTGTCACGGAATGCGCGTCAAAGCAGCGACTCATCCCTCTTAGAATCCGCAATACTAACCGAAAATCTTCGACGTTCGTACCGAAATAAGCAACATATTCGAGAACCAAAAAGGAGGGGAACAAAAATAAAAAAATTTTCCGAGTACACATATCAACACAAACGCGGCGTGCGCGGACAGCTTGCGATATAACATCCCTTGCTGCCTCGCTGAATGCCCACGCCCACCCCACCAAAACGTTGAATACCAAATGTCCAACGCCCCGTACATCGTTAACATAACCTAATACTCTCTCTCTAGAGTGCGAGTGCGGAGCAGGTGATTTTAAGAGAGCGAGATTTAATAAGCCCTATCTACATCTCTAAAAAAATTCGCGAGCCTATAAATACTCTGAAAAAAATACAACTATCTAAAACCATAGCCAGCGTAGCGGCGAGGCGAAGAGTATATACACACATTCGCAAATCTAATCCTACAAAAATAGTACTCGAGTGTGTGATAGGACGAGTCTACACGTCAAACCAAAAAAAAAAGGCAAATTATCCGACAACTGCGAACATGGTGGTCTTGCCTAAATTCAAGAGAGATTTAAATTACAATATAAAATATTCTTAGAGAATTTAATACTCTATAATATCTCCTAATTTTATGATTTGAAATGTTTCATTATCTCGATTCTTAAATACACACAAATTGAGCGGAATATAATATCATAAATTTACAAAATTAAATCTCGATAAACACACAGATTAAATGTTTCCTACACAGTCACCGTAAAAAATCGACTTAGTACGATAAGATAAAAATACTCTCTCTATAATAATATGTATAATCAATGATTATTAAAAAAAAAATAAAAAACGTAATATAAATAAATTGAAAAAATAAACAATAAAATTAAAATATAATAAACATAAAGAATAAAGATAAAAGAGTAATGCGTATGAGATATTGGAATTTAAAATGTCTCTATCTAAAGTTTCTACTTTGAGCGTGGGCGCCGACAAATAATAATTCTTAAATAAAAAAAAATAAAAAAAGAATGAGAGCGCGGAGTTCGTGTAAATCATAAGTAAAGTGAGAGGGCAAAGTGTTTGTGTATATATCTCTATTTATAATTGACGAGATTATCTAAAATTATTTACAATATAAACAAAAAAAAAAATAATAAACTATAATATAATAAGAGAGAGTTTAATCAAAAAGAGAGTAGACGCGGATAGTGGAGGTGGGTAGATTCTATATCTTAATATAGAGTTAAAAAATAAAAAAAAAAACATCTCTACAGCGCGACTATAAAATGTAACATAAGTAAAATGTTAAGATTATTAAAATATTATTTAAAAAAAAAATAATATAAAAAATAAAAGAGAAACATGAAGAATAATAGGATCTATAAAAAAGTAAAAAACGGTAGGAGAAAGAATTTAGTGATCTCTGGACAGAAATTTATAATAAGAACACATTAAAAATAAGAAATTTAATAAATTATTATAATATTATTTTTTTTTTGGTAGAATTTGTAAATTTTTGGAGTCTATTTTAAAAAAAAGAGCGCGTGTTATATATATCTGTGAATTGCGTGATATCTATCTCTATATATGTATCTCTATATGTATTTACAGGTGCGGTGCGCGAAGAATTGAGTGGTAGAGTCATATTAAAAAAATTATAATGATTAATTAATAAAAATTAGATATTATAATTGTTGGTAGCGTGTAAAAGTTGATTCTTTTTTTTACAATTTTATTTTTTGTAGGTATTGTTAGTTGAATGAGAATTGAAAAAATTTAAAAAATAATAAATAAAAGAGAGAGAATGTGAGTTTAAATAAATTTATAATTTCTTTTTTATAATGTTTTTTAATATAGTATATGTTTTAAATGATTAATAAATAGAGTTATAATTGATGTTTGAGTTTTGGAGGGTTTTTTTTGTATTTTTTTTGGAGTGTTGTTAGAGAGTGAGTTTAGTAGGTTTATTTGGTTAGTTCTCTATTTTTTATTGTTTGCTTTTTTATATTTTAGTTATGTTTTATTATGGTTATATGTTGTGTTTGTTTGTATTTTGTTTGGTTTTTATTTGTGGGGTGGGGTTTTTATTTGAGTTGAGAGTTTGGGAGTTTGGGGTGATTTATTTTTATGTGTGTTTTAATGTTTGGGTTTTTGTTGTGTTTGGTTTGGGGGTGGTGTTAGTTGGTAATTTTGTTGATGGTGTTTGTTGATGAGGTGGTTGTGATTGGTTTATTTTATTAATATAGTTTTTTTAATTAATTTTTTATTATATATTTAATAAAAATTTAATTTTGATATATTTGATTTTATTTTTGTTTTTGTAATCAAATAATTTTAACTAGTAACTATGAAAAAAATCATGACTCTATACCACACATATACTACAACTAATAACTATGTTATTTTTACAAAACAAAGGTATTGAGTTATATATAAAAAAAAAAACAATTATTCTCTTTTTTTTGTATTTTTTTTTAAAAATTCTTGGAGTAATAAAAAAAAAAAAAAAAAAAAAAAATCAAAAAAAAAAATAAAAAAAAACACAAGAAAAACAAAAAGATAAAAAAAAAAATAAACAAAATAAAAAAAAAAACGCACTCAAATCTCAAAAAAAAAAAAAAAAAAAAAATAAATAAAAAAAAAAAAAAAAAAAAAACACAAAAAATGAAAAAAAACAAACAAAAAAAAAAAAAAATTGTAAAATTCGAGAGCTTAAATCCTCCTTTTAACCCAAACAAACATAATAACCGTTGGGCCCCACCTCCCCCCAAAAACTGCCATGTTGGCGGCGCGGGACTCATAAAATTACTAATAACATACGGGTAATTACCTCGTCTATCTCCCCAACACGTACATCACCCGTCCCAGACCAAACGTGACCATCCCACCGAACACCTCACGCCTCCAAATTCAACCGACACCACACTCACTTTTCTCCACCACGCACCCTTTCCCACCTATCCCGATGATCCAACCCCTAGTTTCGTCTAAACCCTCCCGTCATGACATTGTCAAGTCTATAGGACCGGCATTGGCCGGCCGCCCGCCTCCACGACGGCGTATTTGCGTCTTATTTACGTCCCCAATTAAGGGGGGAGGGGGCTTTTGAACCTACCTTGGGGGGGGGGGGGGAGGGTTCATCATCTGGGGGGGGGGGGGGGGGTCTAAGGGTGGGGGGGGGGGGGGGGGGGCACCGGGGCGCGGGGGGGGGGAGGGGGGGGGGGGGGCGCGGGTCTCCACACCAATCCATAACTTTACCTCTTTCTAGGGAGGGCGTTAAACGGTTAATAAATTCCACGGGGTCGGAGAAAATCCCCCTAGTGAACTAAATTTATTATCTACACATAATATAATTTTAAAGTAGGAGTGGGGTTACATGGTTTTTTATATAGAGGTTTTATGTCGATAACGTGGGGGGGGGGGACAAATCTTAAGGCCGTGGGGGGGGAGGAGGGGCGGGGTGGGGGGTACTCTACGCTAGCAGTGGGAAAGAAAACTGTAAAACCAGTCAAACAAATGATATATCATGCCACGCAACAGGGGGGATTCTGTTCCGTTGGTGGGGCACCTCGCTCTCTTTTCCTTTCGGGCCCCTGCCTTGTAATTGTAAGGGCCCCGGGGGGGGGGGGGGGGGGAGAGCCGTAGTCCGAGCGGGGGGGGGGGTGTCGGGTCCCCTCTTCTTCCAATATTGTCATTAATCACATATCGATCGGACTTAGCTTTTTGACCGGGAGAGGGGGGGGGAGTTTATTATTAACATCTCGTGTCACGTCAATCACAAACAACGAGGGAGAGAAAAAGAAATTTAACATACATAACATAATGCAAACAATACATGATAATGATTAATGACGCGCGAGAGGTGGCACGAACAAGAGAGAGACCCGTACCCCGATGCTTACAATCTACCAGATGGGGAGCGGAAGACAGAGTTAGGTAACAGACAATGTCTGGGGGGAGATATATATCCATTTTTTACTTACCTCTTACCTTTTACTGCTACCATACGCTTTACTGTTTGATAGCTTATACCACTGAGGGTAAAATTAATATAAAAAAGATATAACCGCGCGTACCTTAAAATGTTTTATTCATTTAGATAAACTATCTTATTACTGGATTTTTCTGCGAGAGGGCGCGTAGTTTAGACACCCTTTAAGCCCCCTAAACAAGGTGCAAATCCAATGAGAGAGGTGTGGAGACCGCTTAAAGACAAAGCATCATGACCACTAACATATTTCACACAGCATATAAATTGCGGGACGAGCGAGAGTACCCCCCAAATACCCGTGTAGCCGGGCCGCACCTCCCGGCCCATGGGGGAACTTGCATTACCAACTGCCGTATTCCCCCTGGATATCCCCTGATTCATCTTAATTCCCCCTTACGCTAGTTAGCCAGGCAAGGGAACTAAACCATATTCTCCTATGAAACTGTGGAATAAGCAACCAGCGCAACTTGACTTTTTCGATAGTTCCGGGGGGAGGGCGGATTTCGCACTCCCACGCAGTAATTACGACTAGAAGACTCCAAATTTTAAACGGTTAACAGCCTAAATTTTACTTGATACCCCGCGCGGGAAAAATATCCAGAAAAACCACGATTATAAGCGCGGTAACATTTTAAAACAGAGATAAATACACCTCTTTAAAAATAACATTTTTATGATAAACATACAGGTTCCATTAGCTTAGTATAAGTGTCATGCCATAGCAAGCGCATTGATTTATTTTCATAGTTACCAGTAAGACATTATTTTCTGCTCGGGTCGGACTTTACCGTCAATCTTCTTGCGGCCAACATCTTGCGAGTTATAGCAACAAACTTGAATGTTGAAGCGAGAGTTCATCTTTCCGGTCACTCAGCACATGTTCCCGAGAGTGCGTGATTCTCCAAAAATATCACTGAATTTACTTTCTTCACAACACATGGAGGCGGGGGAGGGGTTGTATTCCTTCCAAAAAAGCACCATATAAAACAAATATAAATAATATACATAAAATGTTAATTTTTAAAATTTATATAGTACATATGCTAGGCATCACTGTAGAAATACTACCACCCCATCTATCCCTAATCTCACAAGTCTAATAAATGCAATGTAGTTTTCCTTGATCTATAACACTTAAAATGTGTAGACTTCTAAGATCATTTTTGACGATAATACCAGAATGATGTATAAATTGAAGACACTAGTTATGAGGGCGCGGGCGCGGAAGACATATCATTCTTGATATCCATTTCTTGTTTTGCTTGAAACTTGGGGGCGGAGGGAGAAAAAAAAAAAAAAGTTAACGGCAGCCTTAGTCCACATGCAACTATGGTATTCCATTTAACATAGCCTATACCCTCATACAACACCTATAAAAATGGGGCCCGGGACTCCCTCATCAGCAAGCAATGGACTGGCGCGGAAGTACAAAAGGCTATAGTATGCGAGGGGGAATACATGAGAACACACTACAGCATTCCCCGGTTTTTACATACGTTATGGGACTGTAGGTTCGTTCTTAATTTGAATTTGTGATGTATTCGGAACCAATATGGCGAGAGGGGAGGGGATAGGGGGGGGAGGAGAGGGGCGGGATTATGGTGATGTGGGGAGTAATGTATGGGAGGAGGGGGGGTGGCATAGATGTGGGCCCCATACAGGTGAGATGCGAGTATATTCCCCCGATACAGGTATATTCCCCCATAGCAGGTAAATGTCCACGGGGGGGGGCGAGCGAACAGGTATACAGTGATATTCCCCAGTGACAGTAGAGCGGCAGTATATGTCCCTCCATTAGCAGTATATGTCCTCCATACAAGTGTATAATTTCCTCCATAGGCAGGTATATTCCTCCATGGGAGGCATATATTCCCCCATGGGAATAGTTATGCGCAGTATATTCCGCCATAATATATAGCAGTATCTTCCCCCAGAATAGTTATACATATCTGTGCGCGCGGCCATGAATGAGTATAGGGGGCAGGTAATGTCCCCCATAATAGTATGAGGGCTAGTATTTCCTCCATAATATATAATTAGGGCTATTTAAAAAATAACAAATACTCACGGGGGGGCTTCCTCTGCCGGGGGGGGGGGGGCCCTGCTCCAAAGCTGTGATGTCAATCATGCCCCACAGCGTTATACATCGCACGGCTGCCTTTTCCGAGGACCGGGGGGGGGGGGGCGGGCTGGCCGAAGGTCGCGGAGTTGCGTCTGCGGCCTTCGCGAGTTCTAAGTTCGAGCAGAGCCGAGCGGCGTCGTCGGGGGGATGCTCCCAAAAAGTCCCTTGGTGGACGCCTGGTACCTCCCGAGAAGAGTCAAAGCTTCCACCCACAGTGCCCGGGTCATGGCAGTGCCCGACCGGACCGAGGGAGTCCACTGTAAGCGCTCCCAGAGTCCCATCACTGCGAAATTCCGTACACTCCCCAGCCACCACATTCACTTCTGAACGTCAGCTAGACCCTGCTTGCTCGTTCTGGTCCCCTTTTAACTAGGGTACAGAAGTAAGTCGAACTACTAAGTGGGAATGCCGTGTATATTTTTTTGAAATAATACCCTCGACACAAGCAATATTTAAATTTCCCACAGCTATATTAATAAGCTTACATATTCTGTATCATTATATTTGACAATAACCTTAAATGATTTACCTTTTATGCTATATCCAAGCGACAAGCTTTAGAAGCGTTAGATAGGGGCGAATCTGGGATTTTTGAAATAAACATACACTCCGGTATCGATAGTTTCAACATGGGAAACTTTGATCCAAGACCTTCTTTACACTTGTACAACGAAGCAAAAGTAAAAAAAACAGCGGCGCGATGCCCTTCAGAGAGCACCATTCCCAAAAAGACCCACATACAACTAAATCAACAAATAGCGGGGGGGGGGTGGGGGGGGCGGGGGGGCTATCTACAGCCGATCAAACATATCCGAATGGAAAAAATCTTCAATAACAAGTTGTGAGATTCATATTACTACCCCCAAGAAACCCTATCACCCACAAACCTGATGCGGCAATTTCACACCATGATTGCAACACAAGTCTGCTCTGATCAGACTCGAGGGGCGGATTCTCATATTATAAGAAAATAAAATTTCTATTATTTTAATAAAAAAATATATATATATATTCCCAGCATACAAATGTAAAACTCACGCATTACAGCCATAATTATATTCTTTTCCCGGCGCGGGATCCTAATTTCTTAATCATCTTTTAATTTGATGCGGAGGTTCGAGCAACAACGCGCGGGCGTGCGAAACAAATTGTAAATCCAACTTCATTGTTAAATATCAACAGTACCAAGTGATATTTCCCCTCGTTATAAACGAAGGCTTAGTCACTAAGCAATGTCATCACATTTGATCAGAGACCTCTGGGATCCTGTAAATACCTGAAAATTAAGATACGATTAACACAGCTTAAGTTACCGTACAGAAAAATCTCCTCGAACCTTTCAAAAGGAAACATTCTACAGCATGCAAATTTTGTGTCCGCCTTTACTTCAGTGTAAAGATGACACTACTCATAAAAATTAGGAAATATTTTTTTTGTGTAGTTTATTTTGTTTGTGTTTTTTTTGTTTTTTTTTTGGGGTTTTTTTTTTTTTTTTTTTTTTTTTTTTGGGGCTGTTTGTTTAAATTTCAGATGAACATAAAATTTCTTAAACATTTTTAAAGGATCACTAGCGAGAGAAAAAAAAAGGAGGGCGCTCTTAACTTTAAATGGCTCATGCTGACGGTTTCATGTTTCTCACTGCAAAACTTGCATGTTGAGTTCCTAATGCACCAATAAATATTAGTGCTCAATTAAATTCAATATAAACATTCCTGCGGAGAGCATCATCGGTTCACATTTTTACATCAAAGACCGGCGGAACAACACCTCTCGAGGCATCAACAGGATGCACTCAAGGCGTGAGGAATGAGCCACTACTTATAGTTCAAAGAGTATCATCAGCATTTGCAACAGAATAACAATAACACTGAAGATCACAAAAGGACAAATATGACGGCGCGAGTTCTACATCACGAGCGGGCGCGGGGGGGGCTGATACTGCTTCTATTTAAGCAATGACGCGTCAAACTGAATTATTAAAGCCCCACCACCACTACGGGGCGCGGAATTCAAGCCAAGTCCATTCAGACCAATTTTACCATTTACATAACATGGTCTGCACGCTAGACGACACCACCATCGACAGCATCGTCGTCTTGCATGCCATGAGCCTCTACATTCACAGTGTCCTCAATGCTCTATCAGGTATAAGAGTTGTATTCACTTGAAAAAAATTATGGCCGGGCCAACATGTTGAAGACGTCAAAGAGTGCTAGTGCGCACACCACTGTTGTGCGCGCGGGAGAACGAGCCTGTTGTGTATTAGGGCTTGTTCACGGGGGGGGGACGATTTTAACTCCTTTTACAAGCCTTTGTAAATCATTCTCTGGAACCGACAGAGAACGACCCAAGACGGATGGGTGGCTATACAAGAGTATTATCATACTTTATCAACTTGTGTGGCATAGAAGAGCACAGCTGTTCACAGAGGATGGATAACTTCACCCTCGTGTTTTCACTCCTCCTTCGCGTGCTCCCTCTTGGGTGAAGGGGGGGAAATGCATGACATATATCCATTCGAAAACGGACGAGCGCGAGCGGGTCTCCTATGGAAACGGACTACCACGGCTATCGTTTCTGGTCATTGAACGCCCTGCTGTTTCCTCATAGCCCACAGTATAAAGTTCACTAGCTAGATTGTTAGATCCCGTCTCTGGTCCGTCCAGTCCTGTCGGTCCCATAACGAGTATCTACAAAGCGCTTGTAAGCACAGTTAAAACTCCCTGTGAACAACCCTTACAGTTAGCCCTTTCAACGACGCTTATTCCGACTATATTGCGGTGACGATTCGCAGCTCTATTATCCCGCTCCTTCCGTGGGGGCGTGGCGGTGGGCCGTCTGCCTCGCCAGCCCCATGGAACATCCATTATTCACGCGCTATCCCCCTGATAATTCATGCACGTTTCGCCATTTCCTCCCCACGCGCTATTCCCGAGCGGGAGAGGGAGACGAATCCCATAGAGGTCCTAAGAGAACTGATGGTGGTATTTAACCGTAATGCTGGCACGATTTCCACCGTATTGCACCATACGGTGCCAATACGCTGGAAGCCGTCCCAATAAGACCGATGAACGCCCATTCAACCTCGTGACTACTTAGAAAAACATTTATCCACTCATTGAACTCTGCATAACAACACAGGCTAATTTCATCTTCATGATACAATGGGGCGTCCACTCATCAGGCTCAATCATTAGAATGGCTAGAAAGACTAGTACCCTCAAATTGGATGGTCTCCCTTTCTCCAACCTAAACCCCTTAAAACCGCGAGTGTGGATTATCTTAGTTGCCTATGAAAAGCTTTTAACTCGCACTCCTGAACTTCAAAATTGATGAGGCCCTCAGTCAAGCGAAGTGGATGCCATCCTCGTCAGCATTCACTTGATTTGGAACAGCATTAATGTCGTTTTCACTTAACTTACTCGGTGTAAGCCATATGTCATCTTTATGAAACATTGACAGTTTTTATGTGTGCCTCCCGGTCCTTGTTTGCTTTTCTTCATAAACTTGAATGAGATGAAAAAGCACGATTCATGCAACAATTTTAAATGGCCTACTTTCATAATGAAAACTCACTAAAATTTGTACATTTTCCATAATTTTCACCCGGAAACCAAATATCCCTAACTTTTTGTGAGGAGCATCATTTAAAAACTTAAAGCAAAATGCAGAAAAAGAGTGACCTGCTCAATATTGCGCCGCATGAATGCTTAGGCGGATGTATATTCCATGCAGAATTTTTTTCACAGAAAAACTTTAGACGGGATTAACAAAACCTGAGCGTGTGGCCCCCATATCTTTCCCTCAAATTTTGCTATCTGCTGGGCATGGAAAAAAAGTCAAGAGGCCACAGAACTGAATTTACCGGCGAACCCCAACTTTCATAGGCTCAGGAAGATCACAAGTTAACTAGCGCCCCCATAAGCCCCAGCCTGAAAAGGATTTAATGACCAGAATTTTTTTTTTATTTTATCCTTCCGTGCGTTTAAAACAGTTTTGTAACTTTTTTATTTTTAATCAATACCGCAGTTATGAGACCTCTTTAATTCAGACAGTTGTACTTTATGGGAATATTTAATTCACTTATAAATAATTTGCATATTTTTAAGGAGGTTTTTTTTACACCATTCACATTAACACACTTAATAACTTTTTAGATTTAATTTTACAGGTTATTACGGTCTTGTGGATACCTAATATTAAGGTTTTGTTTTTGTTGTGTTAATATAGATGCACAATTATTATTTTATTAAATATTTAGTTTGTTAGTTTTTTTATTCGGGGGGGGGGGCGGGGGGGGGGGGGGGTGGGGGGGGGGGCTGGGGGGGGTTTTTTTTTTTTTACACTTTTTTTTTTTTACACTTTGTAATTTAGTTATAGTATTCATATATCTAATACATTATATGCGGTTGTCATCTACACAGTATTAGTCAGACAGCACACAGTCTGTCCAGTTTCACTGCTTTTTGAGGTTACACAACAGCCCTGGTCTACTCGATGGGTCCCCCGGCGGTGGCCACTTTGCAGGCCTTCCCGCTTCTTTCGTTCACTGGCTCCGATCACGGGGGGACCGTCAAGCAGAGAAACGCCAGTATTATTCGCTAGAGGTAACGATCCGTCGCAATCAAAGGGTTTATAACACCGTTGCGGAGGTTCCGCGCCGCCGCCACTCTTGCAGGAAGCACACTGATCAGGCTGTGCTAGTACAGCCCGAAAAAAAAAAAAAAATCTCTCGCATCGGGCGCCCTACCTCGCGCGCGCGCGGTCGATTCTCAAGCGATGCGGGCAGAAACTCTTGCAACGAACACCCCACCAGCCCGACACAAAAGTCGTGTTGTTGTTAAGAGTTCGAGAATCTCCATCACGAGGTGGGGGGGCAACAATGGTAATACTCCAAGGAGCTTTCACACATGCATTCTGTTCAATGTAAACTAGCCTCGGGGGGGGCCATTAAACTCCTTTATTACCACAAGCTGAGGTTTTCACCTACCTAAACTTGTTTGGAAAGTGATAATCAAATTAATTAATGTTTGATCCATACAAACTATGCACCACCATAATTTGATTACTTACTTAAACACCTTTATTACCGAATTTAACACCAAAAAAGCTGCTGTAAAAAACAGTTAAATCAAAACCAGGGGTTAAAGGACATCACCAAAAACTCGCTGTGAGAGAAGCACCCTAGGGGCGGGGGAAGGGTGTAGGTGGGGCGAGGGGGCAGAACTTCAATTTTTAAACATGTCTGAGGTAATCAGGTCCCACCGACTGTACATTGCCACCTATACTGAAATGGCCACTAAATCCTGTACATATTAACTCATTCCTGCTTGCACATGGCTTTATTCAGTTATTATGACTGAGTACAGGAGTATGTGGTTCGAACTTACTCAGGAACTCCCACAAGCAGAAGTAATCATGTGCACATTGCACTGTTTATTTCGAGCCCAGACTTTTGGATTACAATGCCTAGAGCGTAGTAAATCATCAAAGGCAAATAGGAACCCCATCTGGCCCGGCATAATTTAATAAGAGGAGAGCGGGAATTTCTGAGAGATGAAGGTAATACTTTCTGTTTTACCAGGGGGGGTGTCGAGCCCACATTCGAAATAAAACCAGAAAAAACAGTTATTACTACTTTTAAGTGCCTTCCTAATGAGTGTAATTTAGGCAATTACACATTTTCTGTCAGTTTATGCCAATACTTGATCCCTCAATTACTGAATAAAAAACCCAACAACAATCCTAAAAGCATATATCCGTCTGCACAACACTCCAGGGAGTACGTGATGTAGTCTTTTAGCTGTGCCAAGCGTAAGCACATATATTTAGAGCGGAGGCTTAAGTATATAGGTAGTTTAGGTGCCACCACCGGAGCGTCACTCGTAATCACACTTAGCATAATCCAACAACCTGGGCAATAGAACATATATTAAGTGGTACACAGTATACATAAGTAATTATAAATACCAAATCCAATTTGCAACAAATTGTCCTGTCCTGCGCGCTGAAAATAGGGGGAGGAGGGAGGAGATATAATGGTTAACTATGAAAGAATATTGCATAATTTATCTAGAACTCCCACGCATCACTTGCAGTATCATCCAAGCGGCGTGCGCGGGGATCACTACTGTATACCACCAGAACACTTCATTATATCAAAGATGAACGTAAAGTGGGGGGGAGGTTACAGAACTTTACTCAGTCCTTAGTGTAGTCCTTGGCATAATAATATTCTTCACCCATCTGCACCACTGCACAAGACAGAAAACAATAAGATCTCCTTGTAGGTCACAAAATGTATTGAACAGACTTAAATGTGAACTTCGCTACATTATGCGAGTGGGCAATTTTTTTGCCGACGGATTCAACACAATAAAAAAATAGTACTACAAGAGATAGAAACAGCACTGCTAGTTCCTAGTGATATTATGGACACTCTAACCTCTGATGGAATGCAAACTGGGAAGCTAATTTGCCAATTGCTATGCGCGAGATGCCGCACAAACACAGAGCGCATCATATTATCAAAATTCCCTAACCTGGTATACCTCTACACACATCAAATACAAAGCATGTTGTCCTAAAATATTGGAGTGTCCCACAAACACCCTGGGGGGACAAAAAACAAAAGTGACAAAAGTGGAAGATCAAACTGCTCCTACGCCCAAAGACTAATATCGGGGGGGGGCCTCCTCTACAACCAGGTCGCTACTCATTTTACCAATGTCCATAAGAGCAGCGCTGGCTTCCCAGATCTGCGACTTTATAGGAGGAGAGCGAGAGAGACGATTTCTTCTTTTCAGAAGGTGCTTGGAGCTTCTTTCACTCACCTTCAGAGGGTTTCAATGTGTGTATTCACCATTCATTTCCTTTACACGTCTTAATATCCTCACCTTTCGGGCGGGCGGGGGGGGGGGCCTCCCCCAGCCAGATCCACGCCTTTTAATCAAAAATTTGCACCCGAGCGTGCGTGGTACTGAAGGGGTGCTTCTGCGAATGCCCGAAGACGCCGGACTGGTAAGTACCCAGTCTTCCTCTGTTTGGAGGTTGTTGGGGGTTTCTCTTTTATGGCATGCGCATGTTCTCGTGCAGAACAAGGGTTTACACAGTTCATTAATAGGGCTGCAGGAATTCCTTTTCTCCAGCAGCCCCTGCGCACGGTAGCTGCCGCTTTCCGGCAGATTCAAGCCTGGCTGTACCTTTTTCATGTTGCACCAGTGTCTTATTCCTTCTCCTGTGGCAACAGGGTGATTTTTGCCCTCTGTAGTCTTGTTTTACGGTGCGCTGCAGTACACTCTTCAGCAGTACACTCTTCTGTTTTTTTGGTGCTTTCTTCCCCCCCCCCAGGGGCTGCAGGCACTTTCCGATGCGTTCCGCAGCCCACCGTTGGCTCTTCGTGCTGGACTGGTCTGCAGGCTGTGCACAGACTTCAGCCGCGTTAAGAAGATAAGTCCCTGGCTTTGTCGGGGCCTAGGCTGTAACTAGGACCCATCTCAGCCCCGCCCTTTCCTGGACTTATTCTTCCCCTCTACCCCACCAAGAAGGGGAAGGGCTTTCAGCAGCCCGGGTTTTTTTTAGGGCAGAGTTTGGACGCCATTTCCTGACATTTTCTCTCCTGGGTATCTCTTGGCAGGTTTACAAAGCTGCTATTTGGGCTTCAGTTCATACTTTCACCAAGTTCCACCAAATCCATACCTTGGCTGCAACAGACGCAAGCCTTGGCCGTAAGATACTTCAGGCAGTGGTGACCTAACTGACTCGCACTGCTGTTAATTTTTTCTTTGTGCCTTTTTTCCCACCCACTGGGAATGCTTTTGGACATCCCAAGGTGCTGTGTCCCCCAATGATATTGACAAAAAAAATTGGATTTTTGTACTTTCTTGTCTAATTCATGGTGGGACACAGGTCCCTCCCTCTTTTCATCATTGTCTTTTTCCGATTCTCATTTTGACATTTTCTCCTTGGAGTCGGACTGTGGTTTATCCTTTCTTCTACAGCTTATGTACCAACCTGGCATCCAGGCTCGGACTGGGCCGCCGGGGGATCAGTGAATCCCCCCGGTGCGCCCCCCTGAGCTGCTGTGGGCCCCGGAGGCAGTGCCGCCGCTCCCCGGGCCCGTCCGCGCATCTTGTCTCTGAACGCCCGGGCCCTAATGTCCCAGACTCCTGGGGCTGCGCGGTGTCAGCGGAGCGCAGCGCCACTAGCGCTGCGCTCCGCTGATCTCCCTGGCAGGCTGAAGGCGGTAGGCCTTAAGCCTGCCGGGCGCCGGCCCCTACTGGTGACGTAGGCGGCGCGGTGACGTCACATCACTGCGCCACCTATGCAGGACCGCAGTAGGAGACAGCGGCAGCTTGGAGCGGCCGGGAGCGTGAGCCGGGTAAGTGGCTGTTTGTTGTTTTTTTTAATCTGCCTACAAAGGGGGGCCCTGGCTACAAAGGGGGACCCTGGCTACAAAGGGGTCCCCTGGCTACAAAGGGGGTGCTTGGCTACAAAGGGGGCCCTGGCTACCTATCGGGGGCCCTGGCTACCTAAATACTAATGGGGGCCCTGACTACCTCCTCAGTAGCTAAAGGGGAGGGGGGCTTGACTTCCTGCACACTAGCTAAAGGAGGCCCCTAACTACCTGTATACTACCTAAAGGGGCCCTAACTGCCTGTATACTACCTAAAAGAGACCCTTAACTGTCTGTATACTACCTAAAAGAGACCCTAACTGCCTGTATAGTACCTAAAGGAGGCCTTAACTGCCAGTATACTACCTAAAAGAGACCCCTAACTGTCTGTATACTACCTAAAAGAGACCCCTAACTGCCTGTATAGTACCTAAAGGAGGCCTTAACTGCCTTTATAGTACCTAAAGGCCTTAACTGCCTGTATAATACCTAAAGGGGCCCTAACTGCCTGTATACTATCTAAAAGAGACCCCTAACTGCCTGTATACTACCTAAAGGAGGCCCTAACTGCCTGTATACTACTGCAAGGGAAGCCCTAACTGCCTGTATACTACTGCAAGGGAAGCCCTAACTGTCTGTATACTACTGCAAGGGAAGCCCTAACTGTCTGTATACTACCTGCAAAGGGAAGCCCTAACTGCCTGTATACTACCTAAAGGGGGTCCCTAACTGCTTGCAGCCTATATATTTCAAGCTACTAACCATGACCTACAAGGCTCTCCATGACCTCTCCCCTCCATATATCTCTGCCCTAATTTCCAAATATCTACACCCCACCACTTCCGCTTCCTACCAAGGACCTCTCCTCTCTGCTCAGCCCTTATCAGCTCCCACCAACCGTCTCCAGACTCTCCCGGCTTACCACACCGGAACTCACGCCCAACACACAGACTCCCTCCACTTCACCAGCTTCAAAAGCAACCAAAACCCATCTCTCAGCTGCCTATAACCTTCACTAAATTGTCATACTCCCACAACAGTCTGCCCCCACCTCCGTCTCTTTCCCCCTGTAATCGTACCCTGCGGGTAGGTCCTCTCTCCCTGTCGTGCCAATGTCATTATCCCTTATCACGTACTCGTTACTTGAATGTATGTAACCCCCTCGAATGTAAGCGCCCTGAATCAATGGCGCTTAAAGGTAAATAATAATGATGCAATAATAATAATAATACTATACAAGGGGACCTAATACCTACAGCTTACCTAACTGGGGAACCCCCTACCACACCTAACTAACTGGGTCCACCAATCTAACGACCATCTATTCCTAACTGGGCTCCTATCTAACTGGGGGCTACTTACCTACCCACCTGTGGCTAGGTACCCACCAGCCTACCTGGGGATGGCCTACCAACTTATCCAGCGGGGGTCTACCTACCTAAATAGGGCCTATAGTTACCTGGGGCCTTGCCCATTTGCCTACCTACCTAGGGTCTTGCCTACCTACCTGGTAATATAATTAAGAGGGCAGGAGCCCATTGTTGTAGCATTATCTCCAGGGGGGTTAGTCCTCTCCCCACCTTCCAGCCCCTTAGGATACTAGGCCTCTAAGTTATGGCTTGTACCCGCTCTCCCACCCCTGGGTAGTTTGTATAGAGGTGGGAATAGGTAAAGAGATGCTGGAAAATTAAGGATTCTAAGATATTTGTGTAATTTCTGCAGGGATGAGTTGTGGCCGGGACAAGTCATCATGGCGGTGTGGAACGGATGCAGAAGAAAAGGGAATAAGAACAACTCATGAGAGAAGAGAACGACTCAGATAGGACATCTCCGGTGAGTCCCTGATGTCAGGGGTTATTTTTTATACTGTAATGTGATGGTGACCTGAGCTGGTGTCGGAGCACTATGTGGTCTCCATATAGCAGTGTTGTAAGTTATATCGGCGTGGGTATAGTGGCAGCGTACACTGGTCCCTGACTGTAAGAGTGAGGGAACACCTGACCCTGTGATTAGGAGTTAGACTATTACTTTTTTTACTGGTGTGTATTTTAGAAGGTGGTGAGGTGCATGACCTAGAGAAACGTGGAGGGGGATATTGTATGCGGGTGGAGGGGGATATGGATGGACTTAGCCCTGTGTCTATGATATGTTAGACTGACAAATGTGTGACTCTCTTGCTATTGTACTACACAATACAGTTCTGTTTTTCACTCTGTATTATGTGGTAAAATGGGCGCGTTTATATCCGAGAGGCCGGTAATATTTTCATGTACATAGGGTGGGCCCCAGAGCCCCCCAGTCCGACACTGCTGGCATCAGTAGGAGGGATATAGTCTACCCGGAGGAGCCAAAACGTTTGGTTTCCGCCTAGTGTCAGCCTTCTAAGGCGAAGGCCTATATCCAAGGTGCTGTCCCCCCAATGAGTCAGACAATGAAAGTGATTGAAAAGAATTTTACGGTAAGTGCAAAAATCCCAATTTTTTAAGGCTTAAAGGGGTGTTTTCACTGCGCTATTTCACAGAGTCTGCTTTTCACAGGCAACTTCAGGCTCACACCTTTTGGTCAGGCTGTGGGCGGTTCTACAGCAGTGACTGGCCTATCAGCTCTGCTACTCCTAACTGAGCCTGTTAGGGTATGTTCCCACAACAGATTTTAATGAAGAATTCAATGTGTTCTGCAATGGATTCCTTCTTTAAATCCTTATGTAATCTGACGGCCAGTTCGTATTGTAGTTCCAAGTCAGAGGCAAATACGGTCTCTTAAGTAAAAATCCAAGGTGTTGTCTCAGATTCCTGCCGAGGAAAACACGTTGAATTTTTCCGATTGGAAAAGTCCGACATGTGAACAGGCGTAGAGAAGGGGTGAACACAGCAGGGCAGAAGGCTACGGAGCCTTAAGGGGCTAAAGTTTGTCAGTAAGAAACATAAGCTCCTGTATTATAAATGAGACACAGCAGGGAGTGACCTCACTATCCCTGCCAGGGCTCTAAAGCCTGTTAGAGCAAAGGTTTATAACCTAAGGAAGCTTGTGTACAAAAAGCAGGAGACAAGAAATGCTCTAACTCTGAAAGAAAGCAAAATCAGGACAGCAATGTATTTGGCATTAGTCTATATTTAACTTTGCCTACACGTTATAATCAATGTACAATGTACTTACTCAAATGGCTTTTCATTCGTGGGCACTTGTACTTTTTGAACTGAGCTACGGCATTGCTGAGGAGGCTGATAATAAGCTCCTAGACAAGACAAAGGGCAAATGTTAAGGAATCGTTTCTAGTCGAAACCTAAAGAAAGGAAACAAAAGTGCTGCTTACCGAGTGGATGACATTTCTCTCTTTTTGTTGAAGGGCAAGTATTCCTGCCTTCTCCTTTTCTGGATCAGAAAGATCGAAACCTGTATAACGCACAAAATATTCATTCATGATGCATACTACTAATGGTGTCCTGCAACAAGACTGCATCTAAGGCCGAGTACTCTTATGCTGGAACATAATGACGGAATCATTTGCCTCATAGAACAGGACACTTTCAACATTCCATAGTAAAGTGACCACATAATACAGGGGCAACACTCAAGCAGATGATATATTCCAACTACCCTGTTTCCCCGAAAATAAGACAGTGTCTTATATTAATTATTGCTCCTAAAGACGAGCCAAGACTTATTTTTAGGGGATTTTTTTTTTTCTATGAACAATAATTCACATTTATTGTTGAACAAAACATAAACATGTATTAATATACTGTAGTGATTTCATCACAAACATCAGCTTAAGCAGCCAAACTCGGAATTTCATAACTAAAAATGCACTAAGTCTTATTTTTGGGGGTGTCTTATTTTAGGGGAAACAGGGTATGCTGCCAAATCTCCATGACCCTTCACTGAAACAAACATTATATATATTTATATTTTCACTGATGTGACGCAGCAACATTTTTCAAAGGGTTTTAGGGTGGGACAACAAAGCACCTACTCCAGAACGGCACAAAACACCAATGCAAAGCCTGCTGTTCAGCACTGTAAAAACATTGCAGCCATAAAAACGCATACTGATACTTGTTAAGGTGTTAAATTCTTTTAATCTTTGGGTTGTAGTTTTTTTTTAAATTTTCTGTGTCACTACCAGTTTAAAAAAAATAATAAAATCCAACAATATGTTAAGACTTTCTGCTTTGTATATATTCACATTCTTTTAGGGCAACAGTGGAGAACTGGTGCTGCTTTACTTCTTTTATTGGAGAAATTTGATAAAAAAAAAAAAAATGTAAGCATTCTAATAAAGACCAAAATTTCTGTAAATGTACGACCCTACTATTGAGGTACAGATGCACCAGTGGTGTACCTAGATTTTTGAAACGGTACAAAAAGATTGACATAATAAAGCTAACCTAATTTAAACCAAATATTTCTTTTACATACAAAACATACTGCTAGGTTGACAGGGACCAATGTGAATAATCACTGTACATTGTTGTGGAATAAAACAACGCTATATAAATGAATAATAAATAACAGGTATGCTTATAATACACTGCAATAAAAAACGTGAGTGGAGGTGGATAACTTATTACTTGATCCGAAATGCTCAATTTTACCACATACTAAACATTTTAGTCAGATTTATATTAGAATGGTTAGTATGATAACAAAAAGGGAAAACATGTCACCTTATGTTGTGTACATTACTTTAAGGGGCCGTTTAGACGGCAGTGGACAAATACCGGCCTGTTTGCCGGCCGGTATTTGTCCGGTTTTGCGGCAGTCCCCACGGCCGCAGGTGGGGGCGGGGGGGGGGACAGCTTTTCTCCGCGATGAGCAGAGAACAGCCCTCCCCCCTCCCATTGAGATGCACATGTTCCGTCCGGAAACCGGACAAAAGATTGTGCATGTTCAATGTTTTGTCGACGGTCCGCCGGCGACAAAACCGCCGGGCGGAAAACCCGTGCAGAGGGTTTTCCATATAGCACAATTTTGCTCATTTTCGGCCGGTTTTTCAGGCGGTCTGAAAAACCGCAAACCGGCTGAAAAACCGACCGAAAACCCGTGCAGTGGGGACATGCCCTAAGAAGAACATGGATGCAACCAAATGTTTTAATGTAGTTTTGACTCACTTAATATGCCTTGTCTCCAGGCCCTCTGTCCATAGAAGTCCAACACACTGTTAGGGGTCTCCAAGGGATCTGGGCTGGGATAAGCTACAGAGGGCTAAACATGCAACAAATGCATTAAAAAAACAGTAAGAGACACTCCAGCAATGCAAACTAACAGTACAAGAAAGATAGAAACTCTAACATTAGAGGGGTTGTCTCAACACAAAGATTAGCTTTCAACATGTAGGGAACAGTAAATTAAGATGTTTTCCACAGGGCTGTGCAGTCAGAGTCATTATAAAATGGACCGACTCCCAGAATATATAATAAATTGGTACAGTTAGTTCAATGCAGTGCCAAGTGCAAGAGGAATTGGGTTTGGCCAGTGCTACTGCTCCCATATCTTCAGCATCATCACATGGGGAGTGTAATTGATGACATGGAGCAGGTAAATCGCTGCAGCAGGGGAGAAGATTCCGATCCATAGCAAACAGATTGACCAGATTTCAGCAAAATGTTTTACTTGGTCTCAAAGAAGTAGAAGAGTTCATCAAAACTGACTGCATGAGGCAAATCCTTTATACCCTGAAATTGTTAGAGATGTTGCCCATGTGGTCACCTTTTTGCCACCAAACCAAGTTAGTGTAGAGAGGCTGGTCTCTAGCCTGGAAATAATGAGATCAGATTTGAGGTAATCTATGAAGGAGAATCTGATGGAGGCAATACATTATTCAGGACATTTTTGTTGAAAACTGTTTTTTCCCATTACGCACATTTACACATTTACAATTTATTAAAGTATTTTGTGTTCTAAAGTTGCATTCCAATAAAAATATTTTACACAACAAGCAAAAAGGTAACAATGTTTTGAACTTTGATGCTACCATAATTTTATAGAAAATTATCTTGGATATTTCACAGCTAAATTTGACTTGCAACTATTTAGAATATGCTTAGTTATGCAGATTCTTGTCATATAACCATTGTTACTTTTTTTTCCCCCCTGGGGTGGAACAATCTTTTTCTTATACTACAAATTACAATCTGTTCTCACATTCCCTAATAGCTCAGTGTCTTATTAGGTTGATTTCCAAGCAAAAGATCACTGGTTCGAATTGAGAAACAGCCATGAAGAAGATTTCCCAAAAAAAGAGAAACACATCATCCAGCTCATCAAAAGCGGGCTCTGTTTGGGCCAAAAAATTCAAACGGATCCGGGGGAGGCCCAAACTCTGGGGCAAAATGAAATGAAATCAGTCCATTTATTACAAAAACCAAAAGGTGGGCGTCCAGGGACTTCAGAGTCAACAAAGCTCACACAAGGGCTATTACTCTGGGCCAAAAACACGGGAGGGGGTGACTTTTTATGCTTTGAACATGAGCACAGACTCCATAAAAAAACTGTGCAACGCGGATGTCCCCAAAAAAGGTGAAGAAGCCTCCACTTCAATCTTTTCATAAGAAGCACTGAATCGAGTTTGCAAAAAAGTATGAAAAGTGGACAGTAAAAGAAAGGAAACAGGTGATTTGGAGCGATGAGATGAAAGTCAATAGACTGGGCTCCGAAAGGTGCAAATTGGTCAGGAGAAATTAAGGGAAAAGGGGGCTGATGAATGGAGATGAATTGAGCATACTACACACTCAATAATATAGATAACATAACAAAAAGTTACACTATACAATAGTTCCTAAACTGTGATAGCCATCATGTTATCTATATTATTGAGTGTGTAGCATGCTGTAAAAAATATGTGGGGAGCACTACACGCAAATTGAAAATAAGAATAAGGGAACACCTAAGCAGCATCAAAAAAAGCATCGGACATGTATCGGGAGCTGCAAAGCACTTCATTGAATGTCATCAAGGAGATATAACAAGTTTTAGATTTTATGGTATAGAAGCTATTGAAAAACCTTATCGGGAGGTAACTGGACAGGGAAGATAAGGCAAAGAGAAGCCTATTGGATATTAATAATAATAATAATAATCTATTTATATAGCGCCAACATATTCCACACCACTTTACAATATAGAGGGAATAAGCACAGACAAACCAGACATTACATTATAAAAAAGCTACTGACAAATGAGACACGAGGTGTGAGGGCCCTGCTCGCAAGAGCTTACAATCTATTAGGGTGTATGGGTGAAACAAAGGCTGACAAGTGCTTGGTTTACAATGGACCAGCCATGTTACATAAATATGGGGTAGTATACATAAAATGTGGATGAACCTGCCATCCCAACCATACATCTATATACAGATAAGTGCCTGTGGGTGCCAAAGTGCAGGAAGTGATGAATGTGTGACAGAATTTGGGGGGTTGACAATTAGGGATTTTGATAGGCTTGTCTAAGATGATGAGTTTCCAGAGTGCACTTAAAACTGTGAGGGTTGTGAGTGTGCCTAATCACATGGGGTAACGTGTTCCAGAGAACTGGTGAAATACGTGCAAAATCTTGGAGACGGGCATGGGAAGTTCGGATGAGGGAGGTGTGTAGTCTTAGATCAGTAGCAGAGCGGAGAGAGCGGGTAGGGTGGTAGACAGAGATAAGGGAGGAGATGTATGGGGGTGCAGCACTGTGGAGAGCCTTATGTGTGAGAGTGATTATTATTATTATTATTTATTTTTGAGCGCCCTTGGTTCCAGGGCGCTGTACATTCAGGTTTCATACATAACATAGGTCAAACAAGTACAAAGGTGACAAATTACTAACTAACAACTGGTACAGAAGGAGTGAGATCCCTGCCCGCAAGGGCTTACACTCTAAAAGGAAGGTGGGAAGAGACAGAAGGTGAGGGGCAGACATGGTTGTGGATAGTGTAGTGACAGCAGGGTTTATGTTGTATTCTGTACTGAATAGGCAGCCAGTGCAGAGACTGACACAGGGTAGAGACATCAGTATAGCGGCTGGAAAGAAAGACAAGCCTAGCTGCTGCATTCAGGACAGATTGGAGAGGGGAGAGTTTACAGAGAGGAAGACCAACAAGTAGGGAGTTACAGTAGTCGAGACGAGAATGAATAAGAGCAACAATGAGAGTTTGAGTTGTTTCCACAGTGAGAAATGGACGGATTCTGGAGATGTTCTTGAGGTGCAGGTGATGGGAGCGGGCAAGGGATTTGATATAGGGGGTGAAGGTCAGATCAGAGTCTAGTATAACCCCCAGACAGCGGGCCTGCTGCCTAGGAGTTATGGTGGTACCACACACAGAGAGAAAGAGCAGGGTGAGGTCGGTTAGTAGATGGTGGGATGACTGGATATTGAAATTAGACACCAGGGCATCGTTGGGGTTAAATTATAGAAGTGATTTACTTTTGATACACTAATAAGTGCCCAACATTCATGTCTTTTGGTTCTGTAAACCCTGTCCTGCTATTGGTGGTGACGTTATGTTTACATCACTACTATGTAAGTCGTTTATTGGCTGGTATTTGTTTTTAAACAGTGCAAGTTACACTTTTTAAATTAGTCGTGAACAAGGGCGAGTGTAGTCCGAAACGCGTTGGCCATTGCCAGCTGATTTTACCATGTTTGTACCGCTGCTACAACATTTTATTTAATAAAGTTTACTCACTTGAAGTTCAGACGTGCCGGATTTGGGTGTTTCCTGCCATGCGCATAGCTCTGATGAGCGAAGAGCAGGTGAATACACCGGGAGTGAATGTGAATCAACATTGAGAATGTGTAGAAGAGACCTGGGATCAGATTTTGGTCAAGACCTGCTTGATTCTGATTCAGAGCCCAGAAGGATTCAGGCAGTGTTGAAAGCCAAAAGTGGATTTAAAAAAATACTAACAAAATAATAAAAATTAACATTTTGATTTTTAGGAGCAAAACAGTAACAATGCAGTTACAAGACAAGAATCTGCAGAACTAAGCAGATGCTAAATAGTTGCAAGTCAAATTTATGTAGGAGAACCAAGATGATTGTCTATAAATTGATGGTAGTCTCACATTCAAAGCTGTAGTGGATGGGGAGATATGGAGCCTGAAAGTCAAAAGATCAAAACATTGTTACCCTTTTGCTTGTCAGTGTCTGTTCTACCTAAATAGCGTGATTATTGTGTCATAAGGTGATAAACAGCCTGATGGGACCATTTTACTACAGTAAAGTTATCACTTAAACATGTGCCATGTATGGATCAGTGGGAATTAGAGTCAGTGCTTTGGCTTACCGATTCCACAGCCCTAGTTTTCCAAATAGATTGCTTTGTTTATTTTAATTTGTTGAGTAGTTAAAATTGATTTTATCAGCTATGAGTGCTCTCAGGTTTCTCTAGGTTTTCGACCTGCTCTGCCCTGCCGTCTGTCTTATCCGATAGCAGGGATGACATTATCACACAGGTCAGCACACAGAACTGCTGGCAACTTGACAGCTTGAGTGTTATCTGATCTCATAAACTAATGAGATTAATTACTGTTGTTTACTTTAGCTCTGCAGCTTCTCTGGACTTTAGACAAACATTTCTTGCTCTCATGTCAGGGTAATTAGCAGACCTTTAAATAAGGAGCCGATATGCTAATCAACCACAGCCTGACCAAGAAGAAACAGGATGCATGAAGGAAGGATGTTTTGGACTCTGTAAACATTGTGGTGAGACAACCCCTTTAATGAAGGTAATCCTGGAAGGTGTCTCAAAGGGGTTGTTTGGGATTTACAAAATACCCATTACTTACATAGTTAGTTCTCCATGACCTGCAGTGGTGATATCCTATATGTCATTCACATGACCACTGCAGCCAAATGCTGGCCTCAGCAGCTTTGTGCCATACACAGCAGCATCACCACTGAGGTCAGTAATTGATTATGTGATCATAAAGCAGTCAAATAAATGTTGAACATAACGTCACTACTGCAGGACCACAGTGGGGACTACAGGACTGGCAGTGCTGGAGCGATGGGGGAACTAAACGATGAGCAATGGTAAGTTTTTAGTTTTCTAGTTTATAACATTTCCAGCTACTGGGAAACATTTTTCACACAGTCATGGACAACCCCTTTAAGGACACCTTTATGGTTTAGCAATGATATATGCAGTAAGATCATGACTTACATCGTGATTACACAGAAGGCTAGCTACATGCTTGCGCTCCTGTGCATAATATGCAGCCTGTTGGTAGTAGAATCCAGGATTCTGGGTTTGAATAGCAGTCAATCCAAGCTTAATAGCCTCATCAAATAAATCTCCAAAAGCCTGGAATCTTTAAAATGAAAAAGAAAAAAACTCTGTCATTAGAATACATAGTATACTCAATATGTAGAATCTGTCAGCTAGGGCAGTAATATAGAGAAGTCCATACTGTTTAGACATCCAAGCTGCGTGTTCAATGGACAATTCGGCGCTGCCGATCTTCTTCTTGCACAAATCTATGTGCTTTCGGAACTGTGCAATGGCATCTAGAGGAGTGTTATGTTGGAAACACAGGCGACAGATCTACAGAACCAAGAGATAATGAATGTTACAAGGACTTTCATGACAATATTTTATTTACATAACGTAAGGTATATATTAGAAGGTACTATGCTCCCCACAGTCTACATAACTGCATAATCTGTGTTTGTTTATTCGTGTTAACCACAGTTATCACTTAAATGGGTTTACTCCCCTACATATATAGCTTTAAACATATAGGCAAAGGTAAACATTATTATCAAATTCATTGCTGTTCCGATTTTGTTTTGTTTAGGAGCTGGAAGAGATTTTATCTCCTGTTTGTTTACACAAGCTTCCCTAAGTTACCAACCATTTCTCTCTGCTCTCATTGCTCCAGCTGTTCTGTCCAACCATGGGGATGTCACTAGCACAGGAGCTTGTTTATCTATGTTATTCACTTTAAAAACGTTTTTATAGCTCTTAGCCTTGTGCTTTTAAAAAACCTCCATACCATGTCACTCTTCGGAGAGCTAGGAATAAAGAGCGAAATGTCAACACTGCGTGGGAATCCCCAAGTTTGAACAGGAAGTTGAGTCTGAAGCTCCCTGTAAAGGCAGGCACTGTGAAAACTGGTGGAACATCCCGTTAACCCAAAAAATGTGATAAAGACACTTTAAAATATCTTTTAATAACATGTTTTCAGTTAGAGCATTTCTGTGAGGAAGTAAAATCCAAAATGTAATGTCAGTAACAGCAGCCGGTTTAGTGCTAAAATAAACTTTCCACAGACCCTGAATGCCATGTACATCATCCATGGGTCATGGGTTTCCCTCCTCTCCCCGCTCGTTACAATAACTATTTTACGGCGGGAATAATGACATGTCAACTACTTGCGGCGAATACGTGCCGCGAGCAATGAATGTCAATGGGGCCGGCGGGCTGCCGGCTCCCCTGCGCCGCGGCAGTACGCGCATATGAGCGCGAGCTCCCGAAACACAAGATGTACTGCGGTGGTACTGTACGTGCTGCAGTACATCGTGTGAACATACCCTTAGAATCATATTGGTGGAAATGGCCATCAGATTCTTGCTGTAAGATGAAAGTTTAGACTTCTTAAGAGAAGCCAATGAAAGGATTTGAGAAAGAAATGTTCTTTAGTAACACATGGACTAGTGTCAAGTCACTGGTAGGATATGCGATTTGCCTCATCACCAACACTTTAAAAAAAATATATAGCGGATTGCTATAGCAGAAACATTAGCCCATAATAGAATCTAGGATGAGGTCTGGCATGAATAAAATAATGGACTTTCCAATATGAAAACAGTAGGAAGTTCACACACCGGCTGCCTTTTACTGAAAAATAAAGGGAAGGGCCATTACTGTGAAACTTCTAGCATAACTGGACCACAGGTTTCTTTGTAATGGGTAATTTAACTTATGAACTGTCTCACCTTATAGTTTATGAATCCAGCCATAGTCTTTATTTCCAGCATATTTGTTTCATGAGCCCTCAGTTCATGCACCAAGTTGTACGCTGTTCTGTAATTCCTAAAGATAGTCAGAGTCAATAAAATATTCAAATATTACTGACTAATACCATCTAAATATTAAGGGTGTTTTCCAGTTACATTTTTGCTTTAGCTGCCAATTTAAAATAAAAGAGTTCTATTCACCTCAGATTCAGCTCTGTGCCATCCTTATGCTGGTCTTCTATTTCTTCCAGCCTTGACTGGAACAGGACGTCACTGCTACAGTGGGCACATGCCGATGGCTGCAATTACCACTTGGAGTGGTAACTTTCCAACAGTGATGTCGGCCAATGGCACAAGACTGCTATAATCAATTAGTGGCTGCAACTGTGACATCCTATTAAAATCAAGACGGGAAGAAAACAAGATCAGCAGAGAGTGAGGACGGCGCAGCACTGGATGCGAGGTGCAGGGAGGGGTGAGCATAACCTTTTTATTTGAAGTGGGCAGAATTATGCCAAAAAAGAACAAACAAGAAGATAGATAATTAAACTGGAAAACCCCCTTTAACTTACAAAATACTCAGATTTGCATATGTTCTTGAAAACCAAACTACAATATAAGAACTTTATACCTGTGGAGGTTTCACGCATGATATCACACAAGTACTGCTCTATAAATGTTGTAATACATACATCTGTATCTGAGATGCTTACTTTAAGGCATTCTGTGTATCTTGTTTCAGTTCACTGAAAAATGCAGTCTTGAACTGATGCCTCACGAACAGCAGCTGTAACAAAGTAAATACTATAAATTGTGCAGTGCTGACATATACAAAGAAAATACTGCCATTAATCAAGTAAAAACTATTGTAATACTATGAAATTATGTCCAATATAATTTCAGACGGTGTAACAGGGGTTAAATAATGCTGCCCAGACAAGAGCTTCCTCCAAGCTCTTATTCAATGTATAACTTCAATAGTAGTAGGCTGTTTATTTCATAAAAGCAATTTTATTTTGAAACATTCTTAAAACGCCTTATGTATAAGGCAAAATAGAATATACTTGCGATTAGTAGAACGACAGAGATACAGTGTATTGACTAAAGTAAGTCCATTGTGTCCATTTTCAATATGCAGCTTCCACTGCTAGCTCCAACTGAGGAGAGCTTACTGATCGGTGGCACACCTGTGACGAATCAAGGGCGGTCCCTCTTTCTCAAGCATGCGTGAGCATTACAGCGTTCTACTTAAATAGTATGTTCAAATCATTACAAACATATGTCAGATAAATATATGCCGAATAAACACATGCCAAATAAATATATGCCAAAAATATTATTTAAAAATATAAGTCACGTCTGGTCCAACAGATAGAAGAGCAGTATGTAGACCCAGAGGGTAGATACATTTATGCTAGGGTACTTATAGCGCATAAAACGTATACATTCTTTAATATCTACGCCCCGAACGGTCAGAACGCAGAATTTTATTCGAACATATTGTCCTTTATCTTGGCCAGACCTCACCCCAACTTAATACTCATGGGTGATTTTAATTTGGCGCCCGTAGCCAGTCTGGATAGATTGGGAAGCAGGAGAGATGATGATTCCCTTCACCCATTTATTAAGGATATGCTGGAAAAGCTGGACCTATTCGACCATTGGCGTGCCACCAACCCCACCACGAAACAATACACCTTTTACTCCCAAGTCCAACGACTCCTTTTCTCGTATTGATTTAGCGCTGCTTGCCTCAATGCTCTATCCCATGGAAATGGGCTCACGCATCCACCCGGTGGCCATTTCGGATCATGCGCCGATTGAGGTCTCCTTGAGGGCTCTTGACATGCACGCTGGCCCACGCACCTGGCGCTTCCCGAGCTATTTATCAGACTCGGATGACTTCAGAAATTTTTTGAAAACCCATTGGACCCAATTCATAAATGATAACCGACCACAGGCACAGGACACAGCGTTGATGTGGCTTACTGCCAAGGCGGTGATGCGGGGTCACATTATCGGATACGTATCAATGTACCGTTCTAGCCAACGTAAGAAATTCCAAGAATTGCATGAAAATTTAC
The DNA here is from genome assembly GCA_025379985.1 of Phyllomedusa bahiana. Lineage (NCBI taxonomy): Eukaryota > Metazoa > Chordata > Amphibia > Anura > Hylidae > Phyllomedusa > Phyllomedusa bahiana. Next base: position 48,557 of record JAODAL010021773.1, read on the forward strand.
TGACGGCCCAAACAGATCATTCTACCCTACTTACCCCAGACTCCAAAAAAATTTCTTGAAGCCCAAAACTTACTCAATACATTCTTACAAGGTACAGCTAAAGCACACATAAGAGTACAACAAAATAAATACTACCGTTGGGGTAACAGAGCTGGGGCATTGCTGGCAGGATTAAATAAACCGTGGCAACCAAGACCCCCGATTGCAGCAATTAGATCGCCCACCACAAACACTATTCTCACCAAAGCAGAAGATATTGAGCTGGCCTTCACTGAATTCTATGAATCCCTATATAGTGCCGAGCCATTTGACTCAGATAAAGTGCACACTTTTCTTTCAAACCTTAACATGCCGCACCTATCCCCTGACCAGCGTAGTAGTCTGGAAAGGATAATTTCAGAAGACGAGGAAAAGTCGGCCATTGCACAATTGACAAATGGTAAGACCCCGGGACCCGACGGATACTCGGGGGAGTTTTACAAAATACTAAAAACAGACATCCTCCCCCTTCTCACAAAACTCTATAACGAGATTTATCTAAACTCCGCTATAGTAGATTCCTTCTTCGATTCCCGTACAATCCTGATACCTAAACCGAATAGGGACCCTACGATTATGGCCTCCTACCGGCCAATATCCCTACTCAATCAAGACTACAAAATCCTTGCGAAGATACTTGCTGGCCAATTGCAATCAATTCTCCCCCATTTGATCCACCCTTCCCAGAATGGCTTTATTTCTAGCCGACAGGCCACTAGAGGAGTGCGGGTGGCGGTGACATCTCTGGCTCAGATGGGAAGACGCCCGACTAGTATGCTTTTAAGCCTTGATGCCGAGAAGGCATTTGATAAAGTATCCTGGCCATATTTAGATACCGCATTGACAAGGAGAGGTTTTGGGGATTTATTCTCTAACTTCCTGGACCACATACACACAAATTCCACTACCAATCTCTTGATTAATGGTCGTACTTCTCCGGCTATAGATTTATTCAGGGGAACTAAACAGGGATGCCCACTGTCCCCTCTCCTTTTCAATTTGGCCCTAGACCCCCTGCTTTACCATATAACCCAATCCGACATCTATAAAGGAATTACTGCCTCTGGACAAGAACTGAAAATCTTGGCGTATGCCGATGATCTGTTGCTGTTCGTGTCTGACCCGGAGACATCGCTGCTGCTCATACTATCCAATATACAAAGGACGGGGAATTTGATGGGGTACACCATCAATGTAGACAAGAGAGAGGGCATGCTTTTGTCAGGCCCAGCTAGGCCGTCCTGGTCCGCGTTGATCCCCATCAGATGGTGCATAACTTCCCTGAAATACTTAGGAATTTGGTTACCTAGATGCCTGCAAAATATCTACTCAGAAAACATCACAAAATACTTGGAAAAATTGAGCGGGACACTCACAAGATGGGCAAATCTCCCGTTATCGTTCATGGGCAGATGCAATCTGTTAAAAATGGTGGAATTTCCACGTTTACTTTATATTTTTCACATGCTGCCTATATATTTGAAAACCAAAGATGAAAAACAAATATTAAAACACTACAGATTGTTCATCTGGAACAACAGGAGAGCGCGAATTTCATTGCAGATCCTATCTCAACGCAAACTCAACGGTGGCCTGGGCCTTCCCCATCTCAAGCTCTATAATCTAGCGGCTCTGGGGAGATATATCACGGACTGGGCACAAAATACTAATATATTCACCGACTGTCGCATAGACCAGATATTTTGTCTAGGCACCTCCTTGACGAACTTCCTACACTCTCCGTATAGTGGTATATTACCTTCAATGAAGGAGAATCTGCTTCTTATGCCAATCTGGCGGGCCTGGCGTAAGATTCGACAGATGAAAGATCTGAAACCAGAACGATCCCTTTTTCTTTCTCCCTTGCACTATCCAGGTTTCCAGGGAGGCACCCCACACAGGGTCTTTACCGAGTGGCACAGTCAAGGTTTATCTCACTTGCACCTCTTTATTAACCCAAATCTTAGGAGGCCCCTCACAATACATGAATTACAGCAATTACATCCAACACTGCGGATACCTTTCTTTAACTCTCTGCAGTTAACACATTATATAGAAAAATAATAGCGGGTTTTACAGAAAAAGATTGGAACTCTGAATTTGATAATACTTTTCTTAATCCCGTTACAAGGAAATCCCAATTGTCCAACATATGTGATTATCTCCTGGAAGATATAGAATATGGCCGAACTAATGTGAGCTTAGCACATTGGCAATCTAAGGATAGGGGGCTGACTTCGGTGGTGGTCCTGGAAGCCTTGAGAGACGCGCATAAATTTCTCCCCTCAGCAAAATATACTGAAATGTTTTTAAAGACAATTCATAATGCCTACCTTACTCCTGTCATAGGCTACAAGATGTGCAAATAACCAACAGATAACTGTTTTAAATGCGCCTCTCCCGGGGCTGACCTTTACCACTGTCTGTGGGAATGCCCGACGGTTAGGGAATATTGGGAAAGAATTTCCGATTTCATAAGATTACATTTGGTCCCCTCCCATTCGCCTGGACCGGCATGGGCTTTATTTGGTTATACGAATAGGTCACAATGCATTGTTAGCAATATGGACAACCGTCTACTGCATGTGGCGACAGCGGCAGCGAGGAAAGCGATACTTCAGGTATGGCTCCAACCGACAGGCCCTTCTATAGCATTGTTTCAGGAAAAGCTTTCCTTCATATTTCAGATGGATTGGGTTGAAGCGGCACACCATAAAGAATGCAGAGTTAAAAAAAATTTCAACCTTTGGGCAAAATACATTGATACACTCTCAATAGATGTCAAAACGACAATACATAATTGTTTTGGTCTTACTACCTGGTACTTGGCCAGTGAGATGTCAGGCACCGCTCCAATGTCAGTTCAACCTCATGAGTAAAATCAGAAAGTTTACCATAATGACATCCCTTGAGATATAGTGAAATCAACTACCTACCATTGTGATAGGCAATCCCAACCGCCCAGTTCTATAGGAAGCTAGGATTAACCTTTCCTATCTTATCGAGTTGTAAAGGGCGGGAGTCAACACCTGTGAAGCACTCAAGGACTGCAACTGGACCACTCGGGCGGGGCAGCGTTGGAGGGGGGGGGGTGGACCCACGGCGGGAGAGATTCTGAGGACTATACAACTAATGAATGACCGGTTGGTTGATAATAGTAAAGGAGACAACCTGTCGGGCATGTAGCCCTATAATATGTTCGAGAAATTTTAGTCACCTAAGGAGTTATTTCTAACCTACACACCTTTACTGGACTAAACGTGTAACGTAACCTAAGTAACACCACTATATCTATGATAAATGGTTAAAACATAAAATGTTGAAGTACCAATGTTTATTTCACTAGATGATACTGTCTGAATGGATACCATGTTGATTTCCTCTTTTGCAATTCATAAGATTTGTAATGTAATTTACATTGGTCTTTAATAAAAAACAGTTATAAAAAAAAATATATATATGTCACTTATAGTTTACAGAAAAACTCTGTTCGTTCATCCCTTTCGGTGACAATGTATCAAGTTTAAATATCCATCTGGACTCACAACGTAACAACGTTTTTTCATCACTGACACCCTGTGTCTGCTGGATTCCTTCTAGGATACACCAACGTAGTTCACTAACTGCATGCATGTGTCCTAGAAGGAATCCAGCAGACACAGGGTGTCAGTGATGAAAAAACTTTGTTACGTTGTGAGTCCAGATGGATATTTTACTTGATAGATTGTCACCGAAAGGGATGAACGAACAGATGAACTTGTCAGTTTTTCTGTAAACTATAAGTGAAATATATTTTTAAATAATATGTTTGTTTGGTATATATTTATTTGGCATATATTTATCTGGCTTGTGTTTATTCGGCATATCTCTATCTGACATATGTTTATTCGGCATATCTCTATTCGGCATATATTTATCTGACATATGTTTGTAATGATTTGAACATACTATTTAAGTAGAACTCCGTAATGCTCACGCATGCTTGAGAAACAGGGACCTCCCTCGAAACGGTGCAGGTGTGCCACCGATCAGTAAGCTATCCTCAGTTGGAGCTAGCAGTGGAAGCTGCACATTGAAAACGGACACAATGTACTTACTTGGTCAATACATTGTAGCTCTGTCGTTCTACTAATCACAAGTATATCCTATTTTGCCTTACACATATGGCGTTTTAAGAATGTTTCAAAATAAAATAGCTTTTAAGAAATAAACAGCCTGTTACTATTGAAGTTATATACTATGAAATTAAACATGAGAAGTACAGAGCATACAAGCACTGCAAATATCTACTTGGCTAGTGTAAACAATGCTAAAAATAAGGGTGAGTTTACTCAGCGGCAAAAAGCCTTGTTTCCTAGTTGAAAATTTCGCTAAACTTTAATGAGGAAACGACGCTGGCCGTCCGAGAAAGATTTCTGCCTCCTATACTTTTATTTTGTCGGTGCGTAAACCACTATGCCAATTCTATGTAGGCGGTGACTGTACGTGCACATAAAACTTACCTAGGGTATAATGTAGATCGCTTTACTGTTGGACTGGACAAGGATTCTGAGGTTGATTTAGCACGGAATCTGCCCCCAGAATCAGGGTCCAAATCTGCTGTGTGAACATACTGTAAGGCTTCACAAGACTGTATACAACGTAAAGACATTACAATGTATTTGTGTAGGTATCTCGCCAGATACCTCATCTAAGTCTGACTTTAGTCTGACTTGCCCGAACAGTGCAAGAAAAGTACCATAAGAGGCTATTCCATTGAGTTTAGGTAACTGCAGCTCTAGTTTCAGCACAGCTGTACCTGGTGAGTGGTTTTATTTAAGAATTCCTTGTGGGACTTGATCCTTCGGATTTCAGTGTAGTAGTACGTCTGTGCATGCTCATAGAAGGCATTCTCCAATCTAGGAGAGGGCGATAGAAAATGGTTAGTCACTTCAGTTCTCAAGAAATATACATATTTGTAATGCTAGTCAAAATAAATGACTATTGAGCCAAATTATAGTGAATTATTTCCATCTTATATCAAATTTATATAATCAGCTCTGATGGTACAAAGTTTGCATATATTTACGTTATACTGTAAAAATAAAGCTGTGTTATATCATTATTGACTGGCCTTCTTTAAAGCTGTATCCCGAACTTTATTGATAAAACAATATTGCATGAAAATAACTGCTCGGTTTAAGTTCACAGGTCTCTGTGTCCATGTATTAGGATCCGCAGGCTAAAACTGCCCACCAGCCATATACAGTAGTTACAGTCCTAAAACCGGGAGTACATTTTGACTATTAACTGCTTAAACTGAGACAATTATAAGTTATTCATGTAATTATATAAAACCACTTACAGAATAATATACAAAACACTCCACAATCTGTGGCATGTGAACATATGATACATTATAAAGATAGACATACCAATGTATATACACCTACGTTTCCTAGTAATAGCAGTATCATAGTATGGGTGAATGTTACCAGCGTATACAGTTACATACCGGATTATGTAGCCAACCAAGTGGTCAGTGTGTGGCAACACAAAGAGGGATTTCCCCGACAGATCGCAGGCATTGCATAGGGCAGCAGCTCTTTCCGAGGCAATCAGATCTTCACCTGCATGTATAACACATAAGCAAAAAATGATGCAGATAACCACAACAGATTCATAAAACAACAGGTCATATCAAAACATGCTTGATTTCTATGACTAGGTAAGTGAAAATCTGGAGAGGGCCATGTGGCTTATGCGAGATCTAGATTTTGCAAAGCATTTGATACTGTAGCTTCAGTACAAGGCAGTTCTGAGGTGTAGGGACTTGGGGATAAAAGACGCACATGAGTAAAGAACCTCTTAAAGGACGGAAAACAGAGTCCCAAGTGGTACACTTCCAAAATGGGATAAAGTCAGCTATCGCATCTCACATTTCTATTTCATATTTTTATTAATGACTTTGTCAATGTATTTGACAGTAAGGGTGCTTTCACACAGTATGTTTTTGGTGCGTTTTTTTTTTGGTTTTTTGTAGAAATGCAAAGCATTAGTGCTGTATATTTATGAAGAAAAAAAAAACGCCCTGTATGAAAGCACCCTAAAGCACTTTTTTTTGCGGATCCTTAAAATGTAGCCAATAAGAAATTACACAAGACTGTAAGATATTACAAACAGTCCTTGATGAACTGGCAGCATGGGCATATTCAATAGAGGAAAACTATGCATAACAAGAGAAGGAACTGGGAATTCTGGTTCTCAGTCCTGTAATTTTCAAGGCTCTCCAATGCATTGGACACTACCGTGCAGGATAGCTACCTATAGGTTGTATTCCATATGGATGAGATTTTAATTGCATACCTTTTTCTAGAAAGTGCGGCCCTCAAAGACTTTCCCTCATCTAGCCAGTACCCTCTCTCCTGACATGAGGCAAAAACCCTAAACAACTGTCCATAGGTGTGTATCTCATCCTTTTTTAGAGGAGAGTCTGCCTTGACTGATACCTGTAGTAATTTTTCAAGGCTCCTTGGACATTGACTTACAGGATAGCTACTTATAGGATTTAGTCCTTCTGAAAGAGAGCTTATTTTCATTCCTTTTCCCAGGCAGTGGGGCTTGTAACACCAGCAACACCAGTTTGAAGCTTCCTAAGTTAGGAACTAAAACCCCAAACCCTCAAAGACTTTTCTCCAGCCAACCAGAAACAACTAGTGACAAGGGGCAAAAACTCCTAAACAACTGTCTATAGATGAGTATCTTGTCCTTTCTAGGGGAGACCAGGGATGTGGAGTCGGTAACTTGACTCCTCAATTTCCCTAACTCCTACTCCCACTCCCTCATACCCGGCGCAAGTGATAACTTTACTGTAGTAAAGTGGTAACATCAGGCTGTTTATCAGACAATCATCTTACCAATCTTATACATAAATTTGACAAGTATTTAGCATCTGCTTCGTTCTGCCGATTCTTGTGCTGTAACTGCATTGTTACTGTTTTGCTCCTAAAAATCAAAGTTAGTTTTTATTATTTTGTTAGCATTGGTAAATCCACCTTTGGCTTTCAATACTGCCTTAGTCTTCTGGGTATGCTTTCAATCAGATTCAAGCAGGTCTTGACCAAAATCTGATCCCAGATCTCTTCTACACATTCTCAATGTTGGTGCAAACTGAACTTGGGTACGAATACAGCTTTTTCTTCAACTCTACCCACAAGTGTTGGATTGGGTTGAGGTCTGAGGACTGTGTGCAGCAACTCTACTTCATTGTCATTGAACCATTCCTTCTTCAACCTTGATGTACACTTCAGGTCGTTGTCCTGCTGGAACATTATGTCATCTGTTTTATACCCCTAATACTTGAGTATATGAAGTAACTCATCTTTTAAGATACTCACATATAGCTCTGCATTGAGATCAACATCGATCCTGGTCAAGTATCCAACACCTTTGGCTGTGAAGCAACCCCATATCATCAGACTTCCTCCACCGAACCTAACAGTTTCTTCAATTTCTCAATCTGTTAGCACCATTCTTCCAAACCCATGTGCCCCCATCAGAGCCCGGTCTATTGACTTTCATCTCATCGCTCCAAATAACCCGTTTCCAATCTTCTATTTTTCGTACTTTTTTGCAAACTCGAGCCGACGCTTCTTATTAAGAGATTGAAGTCGAGGCTTCTTCACCTTTTTTCGGGCCATCATTCCAGACTTGTGTAATGCGTGTTGCCCGATGCTTGCATGGATGTCTGTGATCTCACTATTACAAAGCCTCCGAGCCGTCTCCACTGCCGTGTCTGTCACATTTGAACTGATAGACCCTGTGATGAACCAACTTTTCACACTTTTAGTTTGCCTGGACGTCCACCTCTTGGCTTCTGAATGGATGGACGGACTTCATTTCATATTCTTCCAGCTGTCATGGCCTCACATGATGCAGTGTGACAGTTGTCTTGGCTATCAATGAGCTTGATGATGCGGTTTCTCTTTGTTTGGGAAATTTTCATGGCTGCTCGAGCCAGTGACCTTTCACTTGGGAATCAGCCTAACAAACACGTTGAGATATTTGGTAATGTGATAACAGGTTGTAATTTGTAGTATACAGGAATAAGAAAAAAAAAAAAAAAAAAAAGATTGTCCCACCACAAGGAGCAAAACAGTAACAATGCAGTTACATGACAAGAATATGCATAACTAAGCAAGTGATAAGATAGCCAAGATGATTGTCTATAAAATGATCGAGAGTCTCACGCTCAAAGCTGCAGTGTATGGTGAGATATGGAGCCTGAAAGATAAAAGTTCAAAACCTTGCTACCCTTTTGTTTGTCTGTGCATAACTTTAGAACACAATAAAAAAAACTTTAAAAAAAATTGTAAATCTGCAAAATGCTGCAGTAAGTGGGAAAAAACAGTTTTCAACAAAACATCCTGAAAAACATTAGTGGAGTCTATGATTTTGTTCTAAGAAATAGTATCATCTCCATCAGATCCTCCTTCATAGATGACCTCAAATCTGAGCTCATTATTTCCGGGCTAGAGAACGGCCTCTCTACAACAAAACTTGGGTTGGGGGCAAAGCGGTGACCACAGGGGCAACATCTCTAACAATCTCAGAGTATAAAGGAGTTGCCTCATGCACAATCAGTTCTGATGAACAGTTTAATTCTTTTGCTTCTTTGAAAGCAAGTAAAATATTTTGCTGAAATCTGGTCCATCTGTTTGTTATACGAGTGGAATATTTTCCCCGCGTTAATGCTTTGCCTACTTCATGTCATCCAAAGACTTTTCAAAATTAAACTCATCTGATGAGGCTGAAGATATGGTAGCAGTATCACTGGCAAGACCCAATTCCTCTCGCTCTTGGCACTGCATTGAACTGTACCAATTTATTATATATTTTGGGAGTCGGTCCATTTAATAATGACCTCACCAAAATAGGCACCGACTCAGACTCCACAGCCCTGGGGGGCGGCTCTGGCTTGGCAGAAGGATGTAGCAATGTTTCAAGCTTCCTTAATGGGTTGTACATTGATTTACAAGGTAGCTAAATACACATGGGTTTCAAGAGACAGTTCTACAGAAGAACTAGTGTGCATATCATATTAAATCAGATGGTGGTATCTGTAAGAATGAAATGCGAAAAATAACCATCCTTGTTCTGCCTGAAAAGATTCTTTATGTGTGGAGTAAAGATGTTTCAGTAAGGGTTACTTACAGGTAGAGAAATGCCACCCTACCCCAAGAAGTAGTAATGGCACATATGATTTTGTGAATGGTAAATATGCTGTAGAAAATACTTTGATGTTTAGCACATCACAAATGGCACTGTGGGCACTAAGTAATGTCCAACTGAACAGAAAGGTTAACCTTGATGGCCACATGATGAGATAGCTACATGAATAATGGTGAAGAAATCAATGTTTAAAAAAGCAGGGTAGCAAAGATGAAAAATTAAAGCAATAGAAAATATTACTGACTCCATTGCAATTAGAATTTTAATTGGTACACACATACCTTTGTGAACACACAATATATATCTTGCACGCCCATACACGTGTAAAAGGTAATACATATTCATTGTGCATTACACAATGCATATCTTTTTATTAAGTAATATATGCATGATATGTCCTGGACTGATAAGCATCTTTCAATACCTGGTGGTAAAGGGGTTTTCTTCTGAATAAGAACAACGGCCACCTTTGTGTTTCTTCCCTGCAAGCTCTGCCTGTGGCACAAAGAATATTGTGTGGACAATTAATATGGCTGCAGTGTATAAAATTGTACTCGTACATGGTATACAAGTATAAACTTGTCTATACAATCAAAACTTTACGCTATTCTTCCTTTTTGTACCTAAAACATCATTACATGAAGAAATACTGATACATGCAAAATCTAATTTACGTGAATAAATCTTCAGCTTTGCTCACATCGTATTTGTTCTATACAATGGAGGTAAATGTAAATATATACGTCAGAGCTATTCCACTGTATACTGGAAACAACGCAAAATTCTTTGTGGCATACTGTTTTGCTATCCCTTTCAGTCCTTATTAGGGTTCATTTGATCAAACTGACATTAAAGGGGTTTTGCCATGAAGCAAAATCCATCCCTAAGGTCGGCTCATTGCTCGCTACAAGCTGGCCTTAGAGAACAGGGAGACGGCCCTGCTTGCGTAGTTCTCCCCTTTTTTTCCTATGGCAGTTTTGAATATAAACATGAATGATGGATAGCTATGCAAGCATGACCATCTCACCATTAACGGAGGCCAGCTTGTAGTAAGCTTTATACATACATATACAGACACATACACTCACATACACACACACGCTATGCCATTGTATAGCCACATACGATACTGACAACGCTAAGAATCTTTGTGGCATACTGTTTTGCTATCCCTTTCAGTCCTTATTAGGGTTAATTTGATTAAACTGACATTAAAGGGGTTTTGCTATGAAGCAAATTCCAATCCTAAGGTCGGCTCATTGCTTGCTACAAGCTGGCCTCAGAGCACAGGGAGACGGCCATCCTTGCGTAGTTCTCCCCCTTTTTTCTATGGCAGTTTCGAATATAAACATGAATTAGGGATAGCTATTCAAGCATGACCATCTCACCATTAACGGAGGCCAGCTTGTAGTAAGCTTCAATCTGACCTCTTTAACGCTGTAACTACTGTTAGTGCTTTATGTTTTACAATATACCTACTGTGGATATCCAAATACTCTTTTACAAAGTCACATTGTAAGCTTAGGGAACTAAACATCGACACCCCTTCCACCGTCACTAGAGGGTCAATGAATCCCCCTAAACTTTTAAATGTCACCTGACTGCACACAGAAATGCCGAAAGTCTATGGACATCTTCAGTTCCATACCATCCTTACCTTACAATTTCCACCCTGGTTGCACATTCTGACTGCTTTTCCTTCCACTGGGCCTCATCCCAGTCAAGTTCATAAAACACCACGACCAGAGCTGGCACTAGGTTAAGGTGTTTATTCATCCAACCAGTCTTAAGGATTCCTTTGGGGATGTACCATTCATATGATGTTCTCTGAAGAAACAGAGCAGCATTGTCATTGACAGGTTTACAAATATCAGCATAATTGTGACCTTACAAAATCTAAAGATAAGTCCCTACCTCTGACCAGTGCTTACTATTTTATTCAGTGAGAGCTGATTAGCTGTGTTATTTGGGCAAACAACAACCAATGGAAACCTCTAAAAAAGCATTTATGCCATCTACAATACATGAAAAAAAACTTTGAGGTTCTTAGTTCACACGTTTTGATCAAAACTGTTTAAGCCACACCCGATTTTCAACGGGACCTCAATGCAGGTGGTCCTACTCTATTATTACCTCTCATAGAGAGGTAATAATAGAGTAGGACCATCTGCATTGAGGTCCCATTAAAGTCGGGGGTGGCTTAAACAGTTTTGATCAAAACGTTGTGAACTAAGAACCTCAAAGTTTTTTTTCATGTATTGTAGATAACGACAAGCATTGGCCCAAATGTGGCTCCGTGCTTACCCAATGCTTAAAGGAGTTTTGCCACAAAGTAAAATTGATGTGGGAAGTTGGCAAATAATAAACATTTTCACCATTCATTATTAAAAATTAACTACCATTTTTGTTTCAGCTGCTTCCTTAGTGATCCATAGTGTACAGCTCATCTCCAGGTGATACGACCAGGGACAAGAGCTCCACAGTCCTGGCCGCACATGCTCAGACATCACCTGTCAGCTACTGTCAGTCTCTCTTCTGCCGAGTTATCATACACACTAACTCATTCTTAGTGTTTAACCCCAGGTGCTGTCATTCTACTCCTCTCCTCTGTACTCCTAAGTAACTAGTCAAACAGTGCAAATAATAAAAAGTAACCTCAATCAGGCATGTGCACTGAGACAGAAAAAAATATCCATATTATTAGCTCCTGCAGGGATTTAAACCTAGAACCCCTATAAGGGAAGGCAGAAGCTCTAACCACTCAGCTACATTATAGCTACTCACGGTTCTTTATATAAAAAGACCTTTATTTGACTAGAGTAAGAACAGTGTGGGGAAAGACTGGGTTATGTCAGCCTGCTGAGTCATATAATATGCAGTTCAAGCAAATCACATTCCCCTTTTGAACACACTGAAAGCTGAAGCAGGATAAAGCAGATATGAAATGACTGTGGCAAAACCCCTTTGAAGCGGTTTCTCACTATAAAAATTAAGGGAAAGATAAATTAAATGAATTTCTAAATACATTGGTCAATAAATTTTACTTTAGTCATAAGTGTATTTTTTATGTGCTCACAAGTGCACATAGGTTTTATGGTTACCTGCATACCAGACGGACGATTGTTATTTGTTTAGCTGAGAGCAGAAAGCAGGGTGCGATGTCACCCCACTGACAGACCGAGAATGAAGTAAACTAGTTATATCTAACAAGATTAGCTTCAGTAAAAAAAAAAAAAAAACAGGTACATGTGCCGTGAGAACTGAAAAAGCCTGGCTTTATCTGTAATCTTGAGACAACAATGTCCTGTACTGTCATAACGGCTCGCTAGAAGATGAATATGCTAATCACTGCAGAACCACCCACAGCCTGAGGAGACTAAGTGCAAAACTACTAGAACTCAGTGAAACAGTGTGGTGAGAAAACCCCTTTAGCAGTGCAATCCTACCTGTTGTGTACAAGCATACATTTGCATGAAGTTGGTATAAATCAAAATAATTCTCATTTCAGCAAGAACAGAATGAGTGAGCACCACAACCAAAATATTGTACTACCACTTCTACACCGAGCTTCAATATAGGGGTTCTGTATTATCAGGTGTAATTGCATTGTGTGAGGTGTATGTTGTGAAATAGAAGATTTTACCTTTGTTCTACATTTTGGATATTCATGGTCTCCGGGAAGCACTTTGAATGAGCTGGGTCCGCGGTCCGCTCGTCTATTTGCACAGAAATCATCCCAAATGGCTCGATGACCAGCATTGTACGTCACATCTAACCCCGTGAGGGTGACAAAGGCCATGGGGCGGCAGCATAGTTCCACAGGAAAATCCCACTGCGTGGGGCTCATTTTTAAACTTACTGCAAATACCTTAGAAACAAAGAAAAGGATTATTAGTATTTCTGGGTAACACAACTATAAAGGTGTCAAGATTTGTTAGAATACTTTTAGATTTGGAAAAACATAACTGCCTGAGGTCTGGTTCACATCTGTGTTGGAGCCTCTGTGGCAGAGGTGGTGCTGAATCACATGACAGATACAAATGGCGCCCAACATGCCCCATGGACTACAATGACGTCCCTCAGGTTTCCATCACTTTAACTGGAAAGTAAGTGCTGCATGCTGCGCTTTTTTCCATCATATTTGACGGAATCTGCAACAAAGGCCATGTTCACACGGCTTATTTTGACGTGGTTTTGGAGCGTTTCCTTACCCAAAACGCTTCCAAAACGCCCCCAGTTCATTTCATTGATTCCCATGTAAAACCTCATTGTAGTTCACACATAATGAGGTTTTTACATGCTTCTTTGGAAGCAATGAAGAGAAGTGTCATGTCAATTTCTGAAGCGTCTTTTAGGCGCTTTTTACGGCGCGGATTTTGTCATGGCTATTACTCTGTATGGGTGAAAACCTCGCCGAGAAACGCCTCAAAAACCTCTTCTAAAGAAGCGTCAGGTTTTGGGTGAGGTTTTGGCGGCGGAAACACTCCGAAAACCACGTCCAAAACCATGTCAAAATAAGCCGTCTGAACATGGCCAAAGAGTTTGAACAGAACCTCTACCACAGGTGTGGACCTGGCCATAAACAAAATATACCTAAAAATCCAAAACAGAGCAGTTAACTATATAAACACTATAGATGTAGGTGAACGGATTAACCCCTTGTCACAATAAAAAGCAATCCCTATCACATAAGACTGAACTCACAGGCCTTGTTCAGTACCTATACACATTATATAAGGCGGTGCCGCAGCAATTTTTAGGTGCATTAAATCAGTGTAAAGTGCGCCAGAAAGTCCAATCCTCTCAAATCTGGCGTCAGGTATACCTTGCATAGTAAGCTTAATGCGCCTAAATAGGCGCATTGCACAAATCACGGCGCATAGCATATCATTGGTAGTGAATGTAATGCGCCTCAATAGGCGCATTGCGTTACGGAGGCGCACAGCGTATCATTTTTGGGTGCATTACAATGTGTTGTGCCCGGCGTATAATGCGCCTAGTTTTGGTGTGTGAGAGTCCATTTACATCGAGAGTATTGCATCAAAAGTGTTTTTGGTACAAAATAGACCAAAAAACGAGTGTTTGCGTATTTGGACATGTCACAAAAATGCTACTGTTTTGAAATTTCCAGCGGTTAATTGATCCCCTCTTTTTCCAAGGGGAAACAGCCCACTACAGGTGAATGCAGCAACTTATCCCCTATCCCTGCCCGCATAAACAGGCAATTTTTCCAGAAAAAACGGGAAAAACCCGAACTATCCTAAAGACATATGGGCGCTTTTAAAGGGGGTCCCCGCCTAAGCCCCCCCCTTCTAAAAGGGGCACAGAGCTGCTGCAAAACATTGGCCCCCCGCCACAGATTACCCCCGTGTGACTTTTTTTTGTACTGCTGACCTGGTATACCAGGGGTTTTTGAAAAAATTTACCACGGCCCAAGGGATGTTCACCCCGCCCCTTATGCGCTGGGGAAATTTTTAAGGGAGCCATTTACAGAGGGGATTTTAGGAAAAAACGTTGGTCAGGCCGTACTATTAAAAAAAACCTGGCATTTTACGGCGCGTTTAAAACCCCGCACTGAGGGTGCCATCCTCAACATCACCACCCTGCAAAAAAGCTCTGCCATCCTCACACAACCCCGCACTGGCCCCTTTTATCCTCACACATCACAAAACCCTTTCATGAGCCTGCCATCATCACACACCACAAAAACCTGCACTGAGCTCCCGCCATTTCCCCAAAAAACCCTTTCACTGAGCTCTTCCCTCATTTACACACCCTGCAATGGCTCTGCCATCCTACACACCCCGCAATGAGCTCTTTCCATCAATCACACCCCCCCTGCACTGAACTCTGCCATCCCCCACACACCCTGCACTGAGCTCTGCCATCATCATCACACCCTGCACTGAGCTCTGCCATCATCAACACACACCCTGCACTGAGCTCTGCCCTCCTCCCCACAAACACCCCTGCACTGGCTCCCATCCTCACACACCCTGGCACTGGCCCCGCCATCCTCAAACACACACCCAGCAAATGAGCTCTGCAACACCAAAACCCCGCATGACTCTGCCAACATCATCACACACCCCTGACTGAGCTTGCCAAACATCAAACACCCTGCACTGAGCTCTGCCAAACCTCACACTTTACACAAACCCGCAATGACTCTTTCCCTTTTATCACAAAACCCCCCCCTGACTGAGCCCCCCCATCCTCCACACCCTGCCTTTTAGCTTGCCATCAATTTTCACCCTGCACTGAGCCCCTGCCATTTCCCCACACTTTACACCCCCCTTCACTGAGCTCTGGGCCTCCTCCCAAAATTTCACCCTGCACTGAGCTCTGCCCTTTTTATCACACACACCACACCCGGAAATGAGCTCTGCCCAACCTCAACATCACTCCCCTTTCAAAAGTCTGCCGTCCTCACACATCCCAAACCCCGACCGAGCTCTGCCATCCTCAACATCACACACCCTGCACGAGCTCGGGCCCTCCTCTACACATTTACAAACCCTGGGACTGAGCTCTGCCATCCCCAAAACATCACACCCCTGCACTTTAGCTGTGCCATCCTCACACATCACACAAACCCTTTCACTGAGCTCGCCTTTTCAAATCATCACCCCACCCGCACTGAGTCTGCCTTATTTACACACCCTGAAATGACTTTTTGCCTTTTTCACACTCATTCACCCCCGCACTGAGCTTGCCCTCTCACCCCCTGCATAGCTTGCAATCAAACACCACCCCCTGCAATGAGCTCTGCCCTCATCACAAAAAACCTGCCTGAGCTTGCCTTTTCAAACATCCCCCCTGACGAGCTCTGCCATTAATTTACAAACCCCCACTGAGTTGCCCAATCTATCCAACCCTGCAAATGAGCTCTGCCATTCCCAAACACCCCTGATGAGCTTGCCATCTATCACCACCCTGCAGAGCTCTGCCATTTCCTCAACAACCTGCAATGGGGTCTGCCATTCCCCCCATCAACACCCTGCCCGAGCTTGCCATCACACAAACCCTGCATGGCTTGCCTTTTTTCAACACCCCCGCACTGAGCTTTTTGATCCTCAACCAAACCCCGACTAGCTTGCCTCCCCCATCCCCCCGCCCCCCCCCCCAAATGAGCTTTTCCATCTCACCAAAACCCCGCATGAGCTCTGCCATCCCTCACACACCCTGCACTGAGCTCTGCCTCAAACCCTAAACCCCGCATGAACCCCGCCCTTTAACCCTCAACAAACCCTGCACTGAGCTCTGCCTTCACACCACCCCTTTCACTGAGCTCTGCCATCCACACAACACCCCGCACTGAGCTCTGCCCAAACTAACACCCCGCCTGGTCTGCCTCATTCCCCACATGACTGGTCTGCCATCATCACCACAAAACCCCGATGAGTCTGCCTCTACATCACACCCTGCACTGAGCTCGCCTTCACTCCACACCCTCATGAGCTCTGCTTTTATCACACACCCCGCACTGAGCTCTGCCTCATCCTAAACACCTGCCTGAGCTTTTTCCTAACATCACACCCTGCACTGGTCTGCCCTATACAAACCCCCCGCAGAGCCCTTTTCATCTCAAAACCCACCCTTTCAGAGCTCTGCCTCTAACAAACACCTGCACTGAGCTCTGCCTTCCAAATCATACACCCTGCACTGGCTTGCATCCCCAACATCCAAAACCCTCACTGGCTCTGCCAATAATAATACACCCCGACTGGGGTTTTTTTCCCATCCTACCCCCTGCATGGCCTTGCCTATCAACCCCACCTGCCTGGCTCGGCCAAAACAACACCCCTGCATGAGCTCTGCCTCTCAAACCCCGGCCCTGAGTTGCCATCCCCCAAAAACCCCCCCCTGCACTGAGCTCTGCCCATCTTCACCCCCTCCCCCCCGCACGAGCTTGCCATCAAAACTCAACCCTGAAAATGGCTTGCCATCTACAACATTTAAATTTTCCCACAAAACCCCCTGCACTGAGCTTTTGCCCATCCAAAAAAAACCCTGCACTGAGTCTGCCTCATCACATACACCACCCGCATGAGCTATGCCTCATTTCTCACACCCTGACTGAGCTCTGCATCCTCACAATAAAACCCCGCACGAGCTTGCCTCACACAAATTAAAACCCTGCACTGAGCTCTCCTCTCACACACCTGCCTGGTTTTCCATCATCACACACCCGTGGCTCTCCTCTCCCTACAACCTGCCTGAGCTCTGCCTCATCAACACCCGCAAATGAGCTTTGCCTCCTCAACACCTGCATGAGCTCTGCCTCCTCAAAACCCCCTGCACGAGCTCTGCGCTCAACACCCCACACCTCCCACCCCCTGCCTGGCCTTTTTCCTTCCCCACCCCGACTGAGCTCTGCCCCTCAACCCCACCCTGCATGAGCTCTCCCATCCACCCCTGCATGAGCTTGCCATTACCCCCCTGCAATGGCTCTTTCCATCTCAAAAACCCCTGCCCT
>JAODAL010021774.1:0-66272 GCA_025379985.1 Phyllomedusa bahiana
AGTACATAGAGGCAGTATTATAGTTTTATTCTAGAACATAGGGGGACTGTATTATAGTAGCTATTCTTGAAATGGAGCAGTATTATGAGTTATATTTTTTTTTTTTTTTTAAATATGTTTATTTGGTTTCCGTGAACTGCACAATAACTTTATAGCAGAGTTGTAATTGTTTTGAGGAGCGTAAAGACAAAGGGGTGATGACACAAGAACAATGGTTATTGAGGGAGTTTAAAAATTTCAAACGAAAATAAAAAAACCACTCCCCTTAAAAAGAGGGGCGGGGTCCCCAAAATTTAAAAAGGGAACCAATTTTAAATTTTAAAGACGGGAAGACAAAACAAAAAAAAACCGACACAGGGGCAAAATTAAAAAAGAAGAGAGAAGAAAAGGAGAGAGGGGAATGAAAAAAAAAAAAAAGTGGGGGGGGGGGGGGGGAAAAGGTAGGGGGGGTTTCCCACCACAGGGGGGGAGGGAATTAATTAGGACGTATGGGTGTCCCCCTTAATTTACCCCCCTGAAGCCCGGGGGGAGCCCAGTTCCCAAAAGCGGCAGGTCTATCAAGGTTTATGGGTGAATGAGTTACCCTAGCAAAAAATTTTCAAAAATCCTAGTCGGTATATGGGGGCGCCCAGAGAACCCCTGTCCCCCTCAAGATACATTTGGTAAGCCTAAAAGGGGAAAAAAAAGACCAGTGAAAAAAATGCCCTCTAAGACTGCAGGCTTCTATGTAGGGTTTCCAATGGTGAAAAATTTTTTGTTAAAGTCAATTTTTCCCATTCTACTTCTCCTCTCGAGATTGAGGTACGTAGACCCAAAGCAGAACCTCTCCCCTCCTGGGATTTGGGTTCCCCGCCACTTGTTTAGGTGCAAGTTTCCCGCAGAAGAAGGTATGTAGGGTGGTTGGGACTTGTAAGGGCCCGTGAAGTCGGGAAAAAGGTAAAATGGGGGACAATGGACATCCAAGGCCCCTTTAATTTTAAGGGATCCCTCGTTCCCCCAAAAAATTTCTGTAGTGGGGGTTTCCCATACCCCGTGAATCAGGTTTTCCCTTTGGGTTGTGACATTTGGGGCAGGACAGCTTAAGTTGGGGGAAAGAGGGGGGGGTGGGATGTTAAAAACCGTAAATGCTCGATGCAAAAACGGAATTAAGTTTCTCCCCATTTCTCGTGTTACGGCCTTTTTGGTTTTATTCCATCCCTTAGGGGCACCTGGGAAATATTCAGGCCGGGAAATTCTCCCCCCAATTGGACAGTAATTTAGAGCTCTCTCGGGGAATTGTGACCCCCTCAGTTTTGGGTACAACAAGAGGGGGGAGGTCGACAGGTCGGGGGGGCCCACAAATTCGCCCAAAGTCGTTCGGGGAAATTTTGGTAGATTTAAACTCTAGCCCTAATAAAACTTTTAAACCCTTTTGCAAAGGTAAGGAAGTGGGGGTCCCAAAAATTGATAGTTAGTTACCTTTTTTAATGTTAACAGGGGGCCCCCCGCGACATCCCTTTTCCCTTTTCCCTGCACGGAGATGACGACATTCTCACTCTTTTGGGAGCTTGGTGACCAGATATCGGGAGTATTTGCCAAGATGGGTGGGGGTTTAAATAGTTTACGGTGATCTTTCCAGGTGCGATCGTGGGCGCGCATTAGGAGGGTACTCTAATGGTACGAGGAATGTTGGCAAATTTTTTGGGGGTAGAAGAGCCGGAGGGCCCATGGGGAAGCTGACTCGAGTTCGTGTTGGAATGTGAGAGTTTTTTTTAATCCAGTCTAAGAATGTTGAGGTTACACGCGTTGTACAGAGGAATTTATGCCTTTCCCAAATTTTCTGGGAAATAAGCTTAGTGAGGGCGATTCTGCTTCTTTTCCCGCCCAAATGAATTTGAGAATCCCGCCTGAATGATCTTAAAACGAATGTTTCAGAGTAAGGGGGGTGGTTTGAAGGGGGTATAAAATTTTGGAAATTCATCATGCGACGAGGTGGCACCTGGCTAAGGGGAAAGCGGTTTTTTTGACCATTGTTCCCCTTTTTGATAATTTTCAGTATGAGGGGGAGTTGGGGGGTAAATCGTTTCCGCCCGATTTTCCGTTGTAGACTCCCGGGGATTTAATGGATTTTTGGGTATGTTGATTGGGGTGTCTAGGTGGTCAAGTGAGATTGAATGTGAGTTAGGGGCGAGTCTCAGAAGTTCTGTCTTCGAAGCAGTTATATTCTTGTACACAGGGGGCAGAATAATAGTAGTTATAATCTTGTACAAAGGGGGCAGTAATATAGTATATACTATCCATGGCGATCAGTATAAAAGTAGTTATAATCCTTGTACAATGAGCATTATGTAAGAAGTTATATACTAGAACATAGGGGGACAGAATTATAGTAAGATATATCTTGTACACAGGGGTCAGTATATAGTAGATATATGCTTTGTACACTGGGGCATATTATAGTGGTTATATTGCTGTACATAGGGGGCATTAATATAGTAGATATATCTTGAACCATAGAGCAGTATTATAGTAATTAAATTCTTGAACATAGGATCAGTATTATAGTAGTATATATTCTTGGTCCATAGAGGGCAGTATTATAGTAAGTTATATTCTTGAAAATAGGGAGCAGTATTATAGTAGTTATATTCTTGTACAAAGGAAACACTTAGTAAATAAGTTTATATTCCTGTACATAGGAGGCAGTAATTAATAGTATTTTATGAATCTTTGTAACATAGGAGCAGTAATATAGTATTTATACCTGTACTTATGAGCATATATAAGTATTTATATTCTTGTACATATGAGCAGTAGTATAGTAGTTATAAATCTTGTACATAGAGGGACATTTATTATAGTATTTATATTCTTTGTCCATAGGGGCAGTATTAATCGAGTTAAATTCTTCGTACATAGGAGACAGTATTAAAGTATTATATTCCTTGTAATAGATCAGAATTAAAAGTAGTTATAATTCATCGTCCATAGGATGCATATTATAGTAGTTATATTCTTGTACAAAAGGGGCAGTATTATGGTATTTATATTCTTGGTACATAGAGCAGTATTATAGTTTTTTTATTCTTGTACATATGTGCAGTATTATGTATATATATTCTTGTACAAGGGGCAGTATTATAGTAGTTATATTCTTGTACATAGGACATATTATAGTAGTTATGATTCATGTCATAGGGCAGTATTATATAGTTATATTCTTGTACATAGTGACAGTATTATAGTATTATATTCCTTGTACAAAGGGGCAGCATTATAATAGATATCATTCTTGTACATAAGGGACAGTATTAGTAGTATTTATATTCTGTACATAGGAGGCAGTATTAATGAGTAGTGTATATTCTTGTACATCAGGAGCAGTAAATTTTAGTTTATAATCTTGTACATAGGGGCAGTATATAGTTTTATATTCTTGTACATAGGAGCAGATTATAGAGTTATATTATTGTACATCACACAGTAAATATAGTAGTTAGATATCTTGTACACAGGAGCAGTATATAGTAGATTTATATTCTTGTTACAACAGGGGCCGGTGTATATATAGTATGTTATATTCTTGTAACATAGGAGGCAGTATTATAGTATTTATATTCTTGTACATAGGAAGGCAGTATATATAGTTTATATTCTTGTACATATGAGCAGTATTATATATCTATATTCTTGTACATAGAGCAGTATTATAAGCTATATTCTGTACATAGGAGCAGTATTATATAGTTAATTCTTGTACATATAGGGCAGTAATATAGTATAATATATTCTATTACCATAGGGGACTGTATAAGTATAGTAGCTATATTCTTGTACATAGGAGGCAGTATTAAAGTCGTTATATTCTTTGTACATAGAGGACAGTATTATAGTAGTTATATTCTAGTTACATAGGGGACTGTATTATAGTATTATATTCTTGTCATAGGAGCAGTATTATAGTAAAGCTATATTCTTTGTACATAGGAGCAGTTATTATAGTAGCTATATTCTTGTACATAGAGCAGTATTATAGTTAGTTTTATTCCTTCAGTACACGGGGGCAGTATTATTGTAGTTTATTCTTGTACATAGGAGCAGTATTATGAGTAAGTTATATCTTGTACAGAGAGGGCAGTATAATAGTGAGTATATAAATCTATACATAGGGGACTGTATTATAGTAGCTATATTCTTGTACATAGTGAGCAGTATAATAGCAGTTATATTCCTTTTTTTTATTTTAACTAATGTTTATTTTGTTTCCTCGTGAACTGCACAATAAACTAATAGCAGATGTGTACAGTTGTTTCTGAAGGAGCAGTAATACAAAGAGGGTGAATAAAACAAGAACAATGTTATTGATGTGAGTTTCAAACTTGTCAAAGCGAAAGTAAAAACCAACTCGCTTAAAAAGACGGGCGGGGCTCCCAACAGTCTAAACGAGGAACCAATTTTCAATTTAAGACAGAAGACAAAAACCAGACAAAACCGACACACGGCAAAATTACAAGAGAGAGAGAAGAAAGAGAGAGAGAGGAATGAAAAAATAAAAAAAGTGGGGGGTGGGGGGGAGGGAAAGGTAGGGGCGGTTTCACCACACATGGTGAAGGGAAGTCAATTAGACAGTATAGGGTGTCCCTTAATTAGCCTGAAGCCCCCGGGAGTCAGTTCCCAATATACCAGGCAGGTCTTCAAGGCTTATAGACGTGAATAAGAGTTAGCCTAGCGTAAAAATTCAACATGCCTATCAGGTATATGAGGCGCACCAGAGAACCCGCTAGTACCCGCCTCAGATACCACTGTAACCTAAAAGGGAAGACAGGACCTAAAGCCTCTGAAGACATGCACGGCTTCTATGTAGGTTCCAAGTGGTGTAGAATGTGTTTCAGTTAAAGTCAATTTTGCGTTCTACTCTACTCTCTCGAGATTGAGTACTAACTGACCCAACGCAGAACCTCCTCCACTCTGGCATTGAGGTCTCCAGCCACTTGTTTAGGATGCAACGTTTCCCGCAGAAGAAGGTTATGTAGGAGTTGCGTTGGTACTTGTAAGGCCAGTGAAAGTCGTGGAAAAAGTAAAATGAAGGAGACAATGGGACATCCAAGGCCCACTTTAATTTTAAGGTATCCCTCGTTCTCCCAAAATTTCTGGTGAGTGGGGGATGTCCATATCCGTGAATCAGGTCTGTCCTTGGTTGTGAGGCATTTAGGGCAGGACAGCTTAACGATTGGGGGCAGAGGGTGGGGTGGGATGATTAATCCGTAAATCGCTCGATGCATGAACGGAAATTAAGGTTTCTCGCCATTTCTCGCTGATTACGGCCTTGTTGGTTTTATTCCATCCCTCTATGGCTACCTGCGGAATATTCAGGTCCGGGAAATTCTCTTCCCAATTGTGAGGGGGGGGACAGTAATTTAGAAGCTCTCTCGGGGAATTGTGACTCCTCAGGTTTTGCGTACAACAGAGAGGAGGGAGTTGTCGACAGGTCTGGGGGGCCACTAATTCGTCCAAAGGTCGTTCGAGGGAAATTCCTTGGTGAGATTAACTACTCTAGACCTAATAAAACTATTAACTGTGCGAGGTAAGGAAGTGGGAGGTCGGAATGCCGTTATAAAAAAAAAGCCCCCTTTTTTGTGAAAAAAGTGTGTTTTTTTTCCGGGGGTCCCCCCCAAAATGATTAGTTAGTTACCTTTTTGATATTGTTGAACAGGTGGCCCACCGCGACTATACCTTTCTCGTTCCATGCACGGAGATGACGATCAGTCTCACTCTGTGGGAGCTCTGGGTGACCAGATATCGGCATGTATTTGCCAAGATGGGCTGGGAGTTTAAATAGTTTACGGCTGATCTTCCAGGTGCGATCGTGTGTCGCGCATTAGGAGGGTTAGCTCTAATTGGTACGAGGAATGTTGGGCAAATTTTGGTGTTGTAGAAGAGCCGGAGGTCCCATTGGGAAGCTGACTCGAGTTCAGTGTTGGAATAGTGAGAGTATTTTTAATCCAGTCTAAGAATGTCTGAGGTTACCCACGCTTTGTTGTACAGAGGAAAGGTTTATGCCTTCCAATTTGCTGGGAAGCATAAGCTTAGTGAGGGCGATTCTCGGCTTCTTCCTGCCCAGAATGAATTTTTGAGAATCCCGCCTGAAATGATCTTAACATCTGAATGTTTCACAGTAGTAAGGGGGATGGTTTGAAGGGAGGTATAAAAGTTTTGGAAAAGTTCAATCAATGCGACGAATGGTGGCACATTGGCTAAGAGGGAACAGCGGTAATTTTTGACCATTGTTAACTTCTTGATAATTTTCATGTATGAGGGGGGGGAGTTGTGGGAGTAAATCGTTTCCGCCCGATTTCCGTTGTGTAGGACTCCGAGGTATTTAATGGATTTATTGCTATGTTTGATTGGGGTCAGTGTCTAGGTGGTCAAGTGAGATTGATGTGAGTTTGGGGCGAGTCTCGAAGTTCTGTCTCGAAGCAGTTTATATTCTTGTACACAGGGGGCTGTATTTTTAGTATTTATAATATTGTACATAGGGGCAGTATTATAGGTATTTATCTATCATGGCACAGTATAATAGTGTTATATCCTTTGTACATAGGAGCAGTATTATAGGTTATGTATATTCGTGTACATAGGGGACAGTATTTTAGTAAGCTATATGTTCTTGTACAAAGGGGGCAGGATTATAGTAGTTTGTATTCTTGTACCACTGGGGGCAGTATTATAGTAGTATTTATATTCTTTTTGTATCATTGGGGGCAGTTTATTGTAGTTTTATTCTTGTTCATAGGTAGCAGTATTTAGTAGTTATATTTTGGTACATAGGAGCAGTATTATAGTATGTTATTATTCTGGTGTACATAGAGGGCACAGTATTTAGTTGTTATATTCTTGTAATATTGGGAGCAGTATTATAGTAGTTATATTCTGGTGTACATAGGACACTATTAAAGTATTATATTCCTGTACAATAGGAGGCAGTATTATAATAGTTATATTCTTTTACATAGGAGCAGTCATTATAGTATTTATATCTGTACTCTAGGAGCAGTATTATAGTAGTTTATATTATATTTTTTTGTACTTAGGAGCAGTTATTATAGTAGTTGTATTATTCTTGTACATAGAGGCAGTATTATAGTAGTTATATCTCTGTACATAGGGGGCCAGTATTATTGTCGTTATATTCTTGTACATAGGAGCTGTATTTTTTATAGTAGTTATTTTATTGTACATAGGAGCAGAATTATAGTAGTTATATTCTTGTAATAGGAGGCAAGTATTATAGTAGTGATATTCTTTGTACATAGGGCAGTATTATGGTAGTTAGTATTTCTTGTACATAGGAGCGATGTATTAAAGTTTTTTTATTCTTGTACAATCTAGGGTGCAGTATTATAGTAGTTATATTCTTGTCTTAGGGGCTGTATTATAGTAGTATATTTCTCTGTACATAGCGAGCAGTATTATAGTAGTTATATTACTTGTACATAGGGGCAGGTATTATAGTAGTTATATTCTTGTACATAGGGGCAGTATTATAGTAGTTATATTCTTGTACATAGGAGGCAGCATTATAATAGTTATATTCTTGTACTTAGGGACAGTATTGTAGTAGTATATTCTTGTAACCAATTTAGGAGCAGTATTATAGTAGTTATATTCTTGTACATAGTAGCAGTATTATAGTAGTTATATCGTTGTACATAGGGGCAGTATTATAGTTTTTATATTCTTGTATATAGTTGAGAC
This sequence comes from Phyllomedusa bahiana, assembly GCA_025379985.1. Classification (NCBI taxonomy): domain Eukaryota; kingdom Metazoa; phylum Chordata; class Amphibia; order Anura; family Hylidae; genus Phyllomedusa; species Phyllomedusa bahiana. Next base: position 7,735 of record JAODAL010021774.1, read on the forward strand.
AGTCTAGGTTAGAATAAGCTGCATCTCTTCTGTAGTTTATGATTCTGCCGTTACACAAGCCTCGAGTTTGCTTGTCGGTCATGTATACAGAGGGAATTCCATTCCTAATCAGGTTGTTATCAGGTAGCGTGTATTGTTACTTATTATCCTAATATTTGTTGTAGTGCGGTTCCAAGATGATGATTGCCTTTATTAGTAAAGGCCAATGCAAAGCACAGAAGGTATTGTTAAGGGATTAACAAAATTTCACAACCCCCAAACAGTCTGCAGATCCTGGAAATAGCATATTCTTCTCCTCTAACTGACAACACCTTGTTGGCAAGAAGACGGCTTCCTTTGACCTCAGATGATATACACAGAATCAGGGCCGTTGGAATATCGGCTGGACGGTCTACACCATAAATACTCTGCAGGTACTCGAGGCAACCCAACCCTGAAACTGCTGTAAAGACAAGTTATCATTAGGAGATATGTTTTCCAGCAAGCTGCTTCCCAGCACTGTGTCTATGAGATGCAGGAGATATCAGCCGTCAGTGACACAGAGGTGGGGCAAGCACAGTGACAAGTACTTAGAAGGCTACGGTAGTACCTACTATTTGTTCGCCAACCCAGTGAGGCGTAAAAGCAGGTGATGTGTCTGTATTTATCATGTAGTTCCAAATTGTAAAGTGCTGCGGAATATGTTGGCGCTATATAAATAAAGATTATTATTATTATTATAGTTCAGACTTTCCTGAGACTGCACTTACAGGCTGTGTCCACAAGGTGGATTAAAATAGCGGCCGGATTCTGATGAAAGAAGGTATTTCAGCATCTTTTCCGTAGTTTTGGAGGACGGTTCTGCCTGTGGTTTGTGGATTCGCCTGTTCCCCTTAACCACTGACACCGGGAGGAAGAATGGACATGTTCTAAGTTTTTTAGAACGCTGGCGGTGTCAAAAACCCTATTGCGGAAAATCCATGCAATGCACTGTTATGGGGGTCTGTGGATTATACTACTATGAGGGATAATAATAATAATAATCTTTATATAGCGCCCAAATATTCCACAGCACTTTATAATGTAGAGGGAAATAAGCACAAGACAAACCAGACATTAATTATAAAAAAGCTACTGAACAAATGAGACACCAAGGTGTGAGGGCCTGCTCGCAAGAGCTTACAATTCTATTAGCGAGTGTAATGGGTTGAAACAAAGGGTGACAAGTGATTGGTTTAAATGGACCAGCCATGTAAATTAATAGGGGGGTAGTATACATAAAATGTGGATGAACTGCCATCCCACACCATACATCTATATACAGATAAGTGCCATGTGGGTGAAAGTGCAGGAACGAGGTGACGACAATGTGTGACAGAATTACTTGGGGGGTTTGACAATTTAGGGATTCTGGGATATAGGATTGTCTAAGAAGATGGGTTTTCAGAGGCCTTAAAACTGTGAGGGTTGTGAGTGTGCTGATCACATGGCCGTAACATGTTCCAGAGCATACTGGTGCCGCACGTGCGAAAAATCTTGGAGTGGGCATGGGAGGTTTCGGATGATTGAGGTGTGTGAGTCTTAGATCAGTAGAAAGTGGAGAGAGCGGGTGGGTGGGTAGAAGAGATGAGGGAGGAGATGTTGGGGGTGAGCACTGTGGAGAAGCTTTATGGGTGAGGTGCTGAGTTTATACTGTATCCTGTACTGGGGTGGGCACCAGTGCAGAGACTGACACAGGGTAGAGCATCAGTATAGCGGCTGGAAAGAAAGGACAAGCTGGCTGCTGCATTCAGGACAGACTGGAGAGGGGAGAGTTTTGCAGAGAGGGAGACCGATAAGCAAGGAGTAAACAGTATAGTCAAGACGAGAATGAATAAGGAGGCCAAACAATGAGAGTTTGAGCTGTTTCCACATTGAGAAATGACGGATTTTTGGAGATGTTCTTGGAGGTGCTGGTGACAGGAGCGGGCAAGGGATCTGGATATATGGGGTGAAAGGGACAGATTAGAATCTAAGTATAACCCAGGACAGAGGGGGGGCCTGTTGCTAGGTATTATGGTGGTGGTGCACACACTGAGACAGAGATATGCCAGGGGGGAGGGGTTGGTTAGAAGATGGGGAAGACAAGAAGTTCAGTCTTAGTTGAGGTTTAGTTTCAGGATGGACCGGAGAGGACATGATGTCAGAGACAGCGACAGACAGTCACTGGTGTTTTGTTTTATAGCAGGGCAGGAGTGATGTCACGGGAGGATAGGTGTCTAATTGGGTGTCATCCGCATAGAGATGGTATGGAAAGCCAATCTACTGATGTGTTTGTCCAATGGGGGCTGTGTAGAGTGAAACAGAGGAGAGGACCAAGAATGATCCCGAGGCACTCCAACAGCAAGAGGAAGAGGAGAGGAGGTTCGAACAGAAAACGGGACACTGAAGGATGGCGGTCAGAGAAGGCTAGGACGAGAACCAAGCGGAGAGCGGTGTCCTGGAGGCCAAATGGCGCTTAGCATGCTGAGGAGAAGGTGGTGATCACAGTGGTCAAACGCTGCAGAGAGATCCAGAAGAAGCAGCAATGATAGTTTACCTGAGATTTTGCTGTGTAGGAGATCATTGAAACTTCTTGCTTGAGCAGTTTCTCGTGGAGTGTAGCGTGACGGAACCTGATTGCAGCGGGTCAAGAAGAGAGTTAGCGAGAGATAAGGGATTAGGCGAGAGTAGACCAAGCGTTCAGGAGTTTAGAGATGAGGGCAGGTTAGAGGACTGGTCGGTAGTTATCAGCACAGGATGGGTCCAGAGAGGGCTTTTTAAGTTAAAGGGGTTATGATGGCGTATGTTTGAAGGAAGATGGAAAAAGAATCCAGTGGAGAGAGAGAGGTTACAGATTGTAGTGAGGTGATGAGAGGACAGCTGGAGAAATAGACTGGACAAGGTGGGAGGGATGGGGGTCAGTAGAGAGGTAGGTGGGATGAGCAAGACAGGAGAAGCCTGGACACTTCTTGCTTCTGATGCCGGGTGAAAGGCTGAAAGCAGACTTAGAGGTTTCGTGCGGGCAGGGACATAACTTGGTGTTATTTGGGGATTGTGAGGTAGTGGATGTTTTGCCGTATACTGTAGATTTTGTCTTTGAAGTGATTGGCCAGGTCTTCAGCACAGAGGTCAGTGACTGGGGCCTGAGATCTAGGCCTTAGGCTCTGTCTCCCCTGCAGTGGACAAAAAACGACCTGAAAACGAATTACTAAAAACGTTCATGAAACTGAGTTTTCTGTCCACTGCCTGCCAAAGCAGCTGAAAAAAACGTCGTTTTTGCGCGTTTTCTTAGTCTTTGCTCTGCTTTTTAATGTATGCACCAAATTAAGCCATTGGATGTAAACTACACCCTACAGGTGAGTTAACATGTAAGTAGTCACTTCCTTTAGATCACTGTAGCCTTTGTGAGCCATGCCTTTGTGTGCTGGCTACTTTTATTAAATTTTGCACCAGGATTCTTGCACCAAAATTACAAAAACCCACGTTTACCTTTTTCCATATAGCAAGATAACTTTATTAGCCTCAAAATCTGTAAAGAAAAGGATTTTAGCGCCAAAATCCCAAAAAACGTTCTTCGTTTTCTAAAAACGCTGGAAAAACGACTGAAATCATCTCCCATAGACTCTATAGTAAGAATGTCCCGCTGTCTCCCATAGACTCTATAGTAAGAAAGTCCCGCTGTCTCCATAGACTCTATGGTAAGAGCGTCCTGTTTTCTACATAGACTCTATAGTAAGAACATCCTGCTGTCTCCCATAGACTCCATAGTAAGAACGCCCTGCTGTCTCCAAAGATCTTAGTAAGAAGTCCGCTGTCTCCTTGACCTCTATAGTAAGAACGCCCGCTGTCTCCCATAGACCTTATAGTTAAGAACGCCCCGCTGTTCTCCCATGATCTATAGTTGAGAACGTCCAGCTGGTCTCCCCATAGACTCTATAGTGGGTAAAAAGGGGGGGGCTAAGAAACGACCCGACTGTCTCCCAAAGAATCTATAGTAAGAACGTCCTGCTGTCTCCCATGGACACTATATGTTAGAAACGTCCTGCTGTATCCATAGAGCTATAGTAAGAAACGTCCTGCTGTCTCCATAGACTCTATTGTAAAGAACGTCCCGCTGTCTCCCAAAGACTTATAGTAAGAACGTCCGCTGTCTCCATAGATCATATAGTTAAGAACCGTCCGCTGTCTCCCAAAGACGCTATTAGTAAGAACGTCCCGCTGTCTCCCATAGACTCTATGTAAGACGTCCCGCTGTCTCCCATAGGGACTCTATAGTAAGAACGTCCCGCTGTTCTCCATTAGACTCTATAGTAAGAAACGTTCACGCTGTTCTCCCATAGACTCTATAGTAAGAACGTCCCGCTGGACTGTTCCCATAGGGACTCTATAGTAAGAACGGTTCCGCTGTCCTCCATAGACTCTATTAGTAGAAACGTCCCGCTGTCTCCATAGACTCTTTAGTAAGAACGTTCCCGCGTCTCACCTAGACTCTATAGTAAGAACGTCCCGCCGTCTACCATAGATTATAGTAAGAACGTTTCCCGCCGTCTCCCATAGACTCTATAGTAAGAAGTCCCGCCGTCTCCCATAGACTCTATAGTAAGAAACGTCCCGCAGTGTCTCCCATAGACTCTATAGTAAGAACATCCACGCTGTCTACCCAATAGAATCTATAGTAAGGAACGTCCCGCTGTCTTCCATAGACTCTATAGTGAGAACGTCCTGCTTTCTCCATAGGACTCTATAGGTAAGAACGCCGCGGTCTCCAAAGGACTCTTAGTAAGAACGTCCTGCTGTTCTCCCATAGACTTATAGTTAATACGAAGCGTCCGCTGTCTCACAAAGACTCTATGTAAGAAACGTTTCCCGCTGTACTCCATAGACTCTATAGTAAGGACGTCCCGCTGTCTCCATAGACTCTATAGTAGAACGTCCCCGCTGTCTCCATAGAAACTATAGTAAGAACGTCCCGCTGTCTCCATAGACTCTATAGTAAGAAGTTCCCCGCTGTCTCCCATAAGATCTATTGTAAGAACGTTCCGCTTGTCTCCATAGACTCTATTAGTAAGAACGTCCCGCTGATCTGCCATAGACTCTATAGTAGAACGTCACGCTGTTCACCCATAGACTCTATTGTAAGAACCTCCCGCTGTCTCCATAGACTCTATAGTAAGAAACGTCAGCTGTATCCATAGACTCTTATAGTCAAGAGTCCCGCTGCTCTCCATAGACTCTTTAGTGAGAACGTCCCGCTGTCTCACATAGGACCTCTATAGTAGAACGATCCCGCTGTCTCATAGACTACTATAGTAAGAAAATGAACGTCCGCTGTCTCCCAAGGAACTCTATAGTAAGAACGTCCGCTGTACTCCATAGAATCTATAGTAAGAACATCCTGCTGTCTCCCCATAGATTATGAGTAGAACGTCCGCTGTTCTCCCATAGACTCTATAGTAAGAACGTCCCGGCATGTCTCCCATTACGACTATCTAGTAAGGATACATCCTGCTAGTCTCCATAGACTTCTATAGTAAAGAACGTCCCGTCTCTCTACCCATTGACTCCTATAGTAGAAACGCCCGCTGTATCCTCATAGACTCTATAGTGAGAACGTCCTGGGCATGTCTTCCCTTAGACTCTATAGTGAGAACGTGCTGCTGTCTCCCATAGAATCTATAGTAAGAAAGTCCTGCTGTCTCCATAGACTCTATAGTGAGAACGTCCTGCTGTCTCCATAGGCTCTATTGTAAAGAACGTCATGTTGTCTCCATAGACTCTATAGTAAGAAAGGCCCGCTGTCTACCATAGACTCTATAGTAAGAACGGTTTCTGCTGTCTCCCATAGACTCTATAGTAAGAAGTTCCTGCTGTCTTCCCATAGATCTTTTAGTTAAGAACGTCCTGCTATCTCCCTATTGTCTCTTAGTTAGAATGTCCGGTCTCCCATAGATCTTAGTGAGAACAGTCCGCTGTCTCCAGGACTCTATAGTGGAAGAACTTTCCCGCTGTCTCCATAGACTTATAGTAAGAAACATCCCGCTGTCTCCCTTAGACTGTATAGTAAAAAGTACCTGCTGTCTCCATAGACTCTATAGTAAGAACGTGCGCCTGTCTCCCTTAGACTCTATGTAAGGAACGTTGCCGCTGGGTTTTTTTTTTTTTTTTTCTCCATAGATCTTATAAGTAGAACGTCCCGCGTGTCTCCATAGGGACTCTATAGTAGAACGTCCCGCTGTCTCCATAGGAATCTATAGTAAAACGTTCCCGCCGTTCCTCCCATTAGACTCTATTGTGAAGACGTCCCGCGTCTTCCCACTAGACTCTATAGTAAGAACGTCATTGCTGTCTCCCATAGACTCTATAGTAAGATCGTTGCCCGTTGTCTCCATTGGACTCTCATAGTAAGAACATCTGCTGTTCTCCCATAGACTCTATAGTAAGGACGTCCTGCTGACTTCGCCATAGACTCTATAGTAAGATACGTTCTGCTGTTCCTATAGACTCTATAGTAAGAACATCCCGCTGTCTCCCATAGACTCTATATAGTAAGAATCCTCCGCTGTATCCATAGAACTCTATAGTAAGAAGGTCCCGCCGTCTACATGACTCTATAGTAAGAACGTACCCGCCGTCCCCATAGGATTATAGTTAAGAACGTCCGCTGTCTACCATAGACTCTTAGTAAGGAATGTCATTCTGTCTTAATAGACTCTATAGTAAGAGCGTCCCGCTGTCTCCCATTGACTCTATTGTAAGTAACGTTTCCCTGCTGTCTTCCATTGACTCTATAGCAAGAACGTCCCGCTGTCTCCCATAGACTCTATAGTAAGAACCGTCCCGCTGTCTCCATAGACTCTATAGTAAGAACGTCCAGCATGTCTCAATAAGACTCTATAGCAAGGACGTCCGGCTGTCTCCAATAGATCTATAGTAAGAACGTCGCGCTATCGCCCATAGACTCTATAGTAAGAACGTACCCGCGGTCTCCCATAGACTCTATAGTATAGAACGTCCCGCTGTATCCCATTAGACTCTATAGTAAGAACGTAAGCTGTCTCCCATAGCGCTATAGTAAGAACGTTTCCGGCGGTCTCATAGACTCTATAGTAAGAACGTCACGCTGTCCGAACTTAGAGTCTATAGTAAGAACGTCCCGCTGTCTCACATTAGCACTCTATAGTAAGAACGTATGATGTCTCACATAGACCTCTATGGTAAGATCGTCCTGTTGTCTCCAATAGACTCTATAGTAAGAAGTCCCGCTGTATCCCATAGACTCTATAGAAGAAAGTACCCGCTGTCTTCCCATAGCTCTCTATAGTAAGAACGGCGCTGTCTCCCATAGACTCATTATAGTAAAGAAGTCCCGCTTGTCTCCCATAGACTCTATAGTAAGAAAGTCGCGCTGTACCCCATCTAGACTCTAATTGCAAGAAACGTCCGGCTGTCTACCATAGGACTTATAGTAAGAACATCCCCGCTGTCTCCCATAGACTTTATAGGTAAGAGCGTCGCTGTCTCCTAGACTCTATTAGTAAGAAACGTACTGCTGTCTCCTTGAGACTCTATTGTAAAACCCTCCTGCTGTCTCCACTGAGCTTCCTTTTTTCTGCTGTTTTTTTGCTGGGTAGTATTTTGCATCATGCTCTAAAAAAGCCAGAGCCGGGCAGAAAATTTACTACAGGTGTTATGGAAAGCGCCGGACCGTCTTTTGCCGCGATTTTTCAATGAAAAACCTCCAGAGACCCAAGTCCCACCTATAGGGGGTGTAACAAAGGTTATACTTATCAAATTTGCATACAGGTGTCTGCTGTTACTTTTTTTTTTGTACCTTTTGTAATAAATGATCATGCTCTTGGTCGCTATAATTTTTGCGGCACAATTCATATTTTTTCGCTAAAATACGGTTTTTTTTACAGATTTTGGCATCAGAATCAGCTTTCTTTTTACAGATTTTGATGCTAAAATCCTTTTCTAAACATATTTTGGTACTGATAATAAAGTTATCTCGCTATGATGATTGAAAATTCGTTTTTTACGGATTTGGCGCAAGAATCCGTTTTTTTAGTTTTTTAGCACTAAAATAATTTTTTTTTTTTACGATTTTTGGCGCTTAATACGTTTTATAGCTAGTCTTCCTGACGCCAAAATCGGGTTTTTTTCTACGGATTTTGCAACAAGAATCACGGTTTTTACGTTTTTGGCACTAAAATAATTTTTTTTTTTTTACAGATTTTGGCGTAATAAAGTGATATAGCTTTTGACGCAAATACAAACAATTTTTTTTACGGATTTCGGGCAGAATCCGTTTTTTGACGGATTTGAGGGCTAAGATCAATATCTTTAAAAATTTTGCCGCTAATAAAGTGATCTCGCTTCTGACACTAAAAATATTTTTTTTTATGGAATTTGGCGCAATAATGCGTTTTTGGGGATTTTGGCGCTAAAATCCTTTTCTTTACAGAGTTTGATGCCTAATACAGTTATATTGCTGTATGCACAAAGATAATGTTGGTATTTTGTGAATTTTGGTGCAAGAATCTGGTGCAAAATTTAATAAAGTAGTAGCACGCAGCAGCAGCACACAAAGGGACAATGTGCTCATATGGCTACTGTGTTCTAAAGGAAGTGAATACTTAACATGTTAACTCCACCTGTAGGGTGTAGTTTCCATCCAATGGCTTAAATTTGTGCATACATTAAAAGCCAGAAGCAAGACGCTCCAAAAAAACGCTCCAAAAAAAAACGAAAAAAAACGCTCCAAAAAAAAAAAAAAACGAAAAAAAAAAAAAAACGCACCAAAACGTTTTTTCAGCGGGCTTTTTACAGGCAGTGGACAGACAACTCAGCTTCATGAACGTTTTTCGTAATTTCGTTTTCAGGTCGTTTTTTGTCCACTGCAGGGGAGAGGAGAGCTTAGGAGGGGGGGGGGTGTGGAAGGTGTCAAACAGGCGTTTTGGGTTTGTTGTGTAGTGTTGAGATGAGGGAGGGGGTGAAATTTTTTTTGTTTGGCGCAGTGAAGGCAGTGTGGTTAAGTCCTGAATGTGCGGATGGATTAATAATAATAATAATAATTAATCTTTATTTCTATAGCGGGCCAACATATAAGCAGCACTTTATCAAATTCAAGGGGGTAAAAAAATACAGTCATTACCATTAAATGTACTTACAAATGTGACACTAGGTGTGAGGGCCCTGCTCGTGAGAGCTTACAATCTATTAGGGTGTTTGGGTGAAAACATTTCGGTAAGAAGTGCCAAGTTTACAATGGTCCGGCCATGTTTCATAAATAGGGGGTGGTTTACATCGAAAAATGGATGAACCTGCACCCAGACCGTACAGCTATATACAGATAAGTGCCTGTTTGAGTGCCCAAGTGCAGGGAGTGAACAGATGTGTGTGTTAGCAAGTTAGGGATCTTGGTGGGCCAGGAACCAGAGAATGTATTTTCAGGGGCCTCTTAAAACTGTGAGGGTTGTTGAATGTTGCCTGATCGCCCCGCCGGTAGCATATTCCAGAGGAATTGTCGCAGCACGTGTGAGGGGGGTGGGGGTCTTGTAGGCGAGGCCATGGGAGGTTCAGATGATTGAGGAATGTAGTCTGTTATATCAGCAGAGGGCCGGAGAAGCAGGGACGGGCGGCTAGACAGAGACTAGGGAGGAGATGAAAGGGGGTGCAGCGCTGTGGAGAGCTTTATGGGTGTGACGTGCTGAGTTTATATTATCATGTAATGGCCAAATTGGGCAACCAGTGCTGTGACTGCCCCACACAGGGTAGAGCAGGCATCAATTCATAGCGGCTGCAGATTGAGAAAGACAAACTGGACTGCTGACATTATGGGACAGATTGAGAACCCGATATGCGGATACGAGGTTATGCAGGAGAGGCGAAGGACCGATCATAAGCAAGGAGTTGCCAAGTCAGTCAAGACGAGACTATAGATAGTAAGAGCCTGTAATGAGAGTTTTGAGTAGTTTCACACAGCTGAGAAATGGCAGGATCTTTGGAGAGATGTTCTTGAGGTGCAGGTGACCAGTTGCGACCCGAGGGCAAGGGATTGGATTTATGGGCCGAGCTAGGTCAGATCAGAATCAAATTAAACAACCATAGACAGCGGCGCCTGCGCTGCTTCAGCAGAGAAATAGTAATAGTGCTTACCAACTACTGAAACAGAAATAGCAGGGCCGGGGGCTTTGGTTAGTAGATGGCGGAAAGACAAGACAGTTCCGTCTCTGTGAGGTTTAGTTTCAGATGAGTCAAAACTGACCTACTGAGGCACATGATGTCAGAAGAAGACAGCAGGCCAGTCTAGTCAATTCGGTGTTTGTAGCAAGGCCTGGAGTGAATTGTCCAGCCCGGCTTTAACCGAAGAGGTGTCTAAATTGGGTTGTCTTCAGAATAGAGATGGTTACTCTGTGTAAGTCCAATCTACTGATGGTTTGTTCCAATGGCGGGCTAGTGTTCCATGAAAAGACGCGCGACGAGGACCTAGACGGATCCCTGAGGAACTCCACACAGCAACCACGAGAGAAGAGCCCCGGACAGCAGGAGATAGAACGGGAAAATGAGACCACATGAAGGAACAGCCTGGTAATGAGTCAGGTATAGGACGAGAACCAAGAGAGAGTGGGTGTATGGAGGCCAATGGTGACTCCTCGAGCATGCTGAGGAGAAGAATCCGTGTTCAAACAGGTGTTCAAATGCTGCAAGAGATCCAAGAGAAGCTGTTTGGGGGATCTCACGGTGAGTGCACTGCACTTTTATGGGGCGATTCTGTGGGTGATAGCACTGTTATGGCGAGGATTCTGTGGGTGTTGCACTGTTAAATGGGGGATCTAGTGGGGTGATGACAACTGTTCGTATGGGGATCTCGTGGATGATGTGCTGTTAATGGGGATCTGTGCGGTGTGCTTCTTTTGCACCCCTTGTGTATGGGGGATCTGTGGTTGATGCAATGTTTTAGGGGGATCTTGTGGATGATGCTCTGTTTATAGGGTGGTACTCTGTGGATGTTGCTCTGTTATGGGGGATTCTTCTACTTGGATGATGCTGTTTATGGGGAGATCTGTGGGAGGATTGCACTGTTATGGGGGATCTGTGGATGATGCTGTTATGGGGGATATGTGGAGGATGCCGCTGTTATGGGGGATCTGTGGGTGATGCACTGTTAATGGGGATCTGTGGGTGATGCACTGTTTACTGGGGGATATGTGGGTGCATGCTTGTTATGGGGGCTCCCTGTGCCCGAGGATGCACTGTCTATGGAGGCGATTGTGCGGCGTGCCTGATGCACTGTTATGGCCGGATCTGATGGATGATGCACTGTTATCGGAGGGATCTGTGCGAGCGAATGCACTGTTCTATGGAGGATCTGTGCGATGTTGCAAAGTTATGGGGCGATCTAGTGGGTGATGCACTGTTATGGGGGGATTCTCGGGTAGATGCCCATGTTTATGGGGGATATGTGGGTGTATGCCATGTTATGGCGGGATCTGTGCGGTATGATGCACTGTTATGTGAGGGATCTGTGGATGATGCAATATTATGGAGGATCTAAGTGGGTGACTGACACCTGTTGTCTTCCTCCCTTTCATATGGGGGATCTGTGGGAGTGAATGCCACTGTTATGGGGGATCTGTGCCGAGTGCTTGACTCCTGTTATGGGGGGGATATAAGTGGGTGAATGCACTGTTATGAGGGACTCTGTGGATGATGCTACCTGTTAATGAGCGGGATCTGTGGGTGCATGCATGATATTGGGGGATCCTGTGGGGTGAGCACTGTTATGGGGGATTTGTGGGTGATGCTCTGTTATGGGGTGCATCTGTGGATGATGCACTCGTTCATGGCGGGATCTGTAGGTGATGCAATGTATATGGCGGGATCTGTGGATGATGCACTGTTATGGGGGATCTCGTGGGTGACATGCTATAGTTATGGGGGATCATCCATTGTTGCGCCTGGGTTGTACTCAGATCAGCCAGCATAGCGCTCGGGTGACACCCACCATGCCCCCCCCATTTGGGTGGGTTGTATGGGGGGGATCTGAGGACGCCCGCTTTTATGCACTGTTATGGGGGATCTCCTTTTTGTGGGTGACTTGCATGTTTGAGGGAATCTTTAGTGGGTGATGCCCTGTTATGGGGGATCTGTGGGTGATGCACTGTTATGGGGGATCTGTGCGAAGGGACTTCTCTGTTTCATGGACCCCTTTTAGGGAATCTCGTGGATGAAGCATCTGTATATTGGGGCGATCTCGTGGATGATGCTCCCGGTTTAAATTTATTGGGGGGATCTCCGTTGTGTGATGCCACTGTTATGGGGGATCTAGTGGCGGGCTGCAATGCCTCTGTTATGGGGGATCTGTGGTTGACTCTGTTATGGGGGGATCTGTTGTGACTGCACTGTTATAGGAGGGATCTGTGGAGGATGATGCACTGTTATGGGGGTATCGGGTGGGCGCTTGATGCATGTTATCAGGGGGATCTGTAGCAGTGTTTGTATCAACTGTTATGCGGGATCTCAGTGGTTGAATGCAACTGTCCGAATATGGGCGCCGCCTCCCTAATCTAGGGATATAAGTTGCGATGACAGCTGTTATGGGGGTCTTTTCGGGATCTCGTGGATTGTTGGATTGCAACTGTCTCATGGGGGATCTGTGCGGTGATGCAACTGTTATGGGGGAATCCTCGTGGATGATGCTCTGTTATGGCGGGGCACCTCTCGTGAAGGATGCACTGTTTTCGAGGGATTGTGAAGGGTGATGCACTTGTTATGCCCCCCGGGATCGTGGGTGATGCACACTGTTTATGGGGGATCTAGTGGATGGCATTGTTACACTGTATTACTGGAGGATCTGAGCGCGTGATGTATCTGTTATGGGGGATCTGTGGGTGATGCATTGTTATATGCAGGGCCGATCTGTGGGGTGATGCTAATGTTTATGAGCGCGCGATATAGTGGGAATGCATTGCATGTAATCATGGGGGATCTCTGTTGGATGATGCACTGTTATGGGGATTGTGAGGTGAATGCACTGTTATGGGGGATCTAAACGTCGGGTGATGCTCTGTTATGGGGATCTGTCCGGGATGATGCCCTGTTATGGGGGGATCTGTGGATGATTGCTTCTCGTTCATGGGGTATCTGTGGGTGTCGCCATGGTTATGGAGTGATCTGTGTGGTGATGCACTGTTATGGGGGATCTGTGGGTGTAGGCTATGTTACTGGGGATCTTTGGTGGGTGTGAGGCAATGTTTATGGGGGATCTGTGGATGATGCACTGTTATGGGGGATCAGTGGATGATGCAATGTTATGGGGGTTTCTGAACAGTGGGCAGGGTGTGATGCACTGTTATGGGGCGATCCTGTGAGAGTGCATCACTGTTATGGGGACGGCGATCTGTTGGGTGATCGCAGTTTGTTGTGTTTACGTGTGGCGATCTGTGGATGACTTTGCCACTGTTTTCTTGGGGTCTCTTCTGTTGGGTGATGCACCCTGTCTCATGGGGGATCTGTGGAGTGCTATGAAGTGCAAATGTATCTCGGGGGACTATGTGGATGATGCACTGTTATGGGGGATCTGTGAGATGACAATGTTATGCGGGGATTGTCGGGAGGGCGATGTTTGCTCTGTTATGGGGATTCTCGGGGATGAAATAGTTCTTGCGGGGATACTTGCTTGTGTGTGTTCGCACTGTTTAATCGCGCGGGATCTAAGCTTGTTTTGATGACTGCACTCGTTATGGGGGATCTAGCTGGACAAGGATGCACTAGTTATGGGGGTTTGTGGTTGGCACTGTTATGGGGGGATCTGTTGGGTGACTGCACTGTTGATGGCGGCGATCTCACCGTGGGTCGATGCTCTTGTTATGGCAGGCTGATATTTGTTTCTTGTTTGTGGAGTGATACTGCACCTGTTATGGGGGATCTGTGCTGCTGTTGATTTCTGGGAGTCCAGACTGTTAGGAGCTTTCAGCTAGTGGTGAAATATCAGCGTCCCGCGCTCATCCCCGGTAACCATGACATCGCCTGTCATCTGTCAATCACGTAGTGTCGTCACCTAGTGGGCGTGGCTTATGTTTTCTACTCCGCGCGTCCCCGTCGCGGCCGGCAGCGGCCGTCTATCGGTGAGGCTCGGCCGGCGCGCACGTCGTGTTCCTCGGGAGCGCGCAGGTAACAGGTGATCGCCGCTGGCACAGGAGAGATCCGGGACCGGCAGGTAATGAGCTCCCGCGGGGCCCCGCCCAGTATCAGCGGCTCCTCTTTCTCCCGCGTGCTGTGAAAGTGCGTAGGCGTGTTACACAGGCTCCTATGTCCGGCTATGGAGCAGGCAGTGTCTGGGGATGTGCGGCCGGGAGCGCTGTGTCACTGAACTTTATACCAGAGACCCAGTTACTGACCGTCATCTATACCGGACGAAAAGTCTTAGGACCTCTGTGGGTCCCCCCCCCACACTCTCCCCTCAACCCAACCAATGGGGGCGAGGGTCACCCTCCTCCGTGTGCGGAGTGCCCCCCCCCTGCAAACCATATGGGGGCGATGGTGTCCGTGCGGGGTGCCCCCCCTGTCAACGGCCAGGGGCAGTGCTCTCGGCGTCCCATTCTCCTCGGGCCGGACCCCTCTAGTTGCCACCCCCTGTCAACCCAGTGAGGGGCGAACGGGCGTCCTCCCCCGTGCGGGAGAGTGCCCCCCCCCCTGCCAACCAATTGGTCCGGAGCGACCGGTAGGCTGTCTCGTGCGTGAGTGCGCCCCACCCCCCCCACCCACTGCCACACCAATGGGGCGAGGCGTTACTTTTGTGCGGACCAGTGCCCCACCCCCTGCAAACACCACATGGGGGCAGACCACCCACGGAGGTCTTCCTCGTGCGGAGTTGGCCCCCAACACCCTGCCAACCAACATGGGGGGAGGCGTACCATGACCGTGACGGGGCTGCCCCCCACCATGCCAACCTATCGGGGGCGGGGCGTCCCCGTGCGCGAGTGCACACCCCCATGCACCTACCAATGGGGCGCGAGGCGTACCCCGTTGCGGTGACGTGCCCCCCCCCCCGCCAACCAATGGGGGCGAGGCGTCCGTGCGGAGTGCCCCCCCCCCCCCCGCCAACCCAATGGGGGCGAGGACGTCACCGTCCCTGCGGTCCGACCAGTGCCCCCCCCCGCCAAACCAATGGGGGCCGAAGGGTCCCCGGGCGGAGTGCCCCCCCACCACGCTCCAACCACATGGGGCGAGAGTACCACTGTGCGGACCCACGAGAGTGCCACCCCCTGGCCAACCAAATGGTGGGCGAACCAAAACAGGCGTTCTGTCGAGAAAACGTGCCCCCCACCTCTGACCAACCAATGGGGGCACGGTCGGCAAGTCACCTGTGCGGAAGTGCCCACCCACCTGCCAACACATGGGCGGCCGAGGAGGTCTCACGTGTCGCCGAGTGCACCCCCCCTGCCATCCATTGGCCCGGGGACGGCGTTTACCTCTGTGCGAGAGTCGCTCCCCCCCCCTGCCATCCAATGGGGGGACGGGGTAAGCCTCGTAGTGCGGTCAATCCACCTCACCCGTATCCAACCTCTCAAAACTCCCCAATCTCTTTGTCTTTTTTTCACCCTCGTTTATACTATCAACCTATTTTTTTTGTTTTGTTCCCTCTTACCACTTCGTTTGACCACACATTCCAAGGGGGGCAAGTGGTCTTCTATGTGCGGAAACTGATGGAAATCACTAAACGGCATTCCTTGGGGGGCAGTTCATAAGGAAGGAGCAAACACCGTGAGAGTTTAGAATCAGGGAAATCAAATAAAAAAGGCCCCTTCATATGGCGATTTTTGGGACGGCGCGGAGGAGGCGTGGGATGCAGAAATGACCTCTGAAAACCACTTGAGGCCGGGGAATGAGGGGGGGGCGGGGTGGAGGGGGGCGGGTGGGGGAACAAGCTAAGGGGGGGTGGGGAGGGGTGGGGATGATTGGATTAAAATCTTGCATACTCAATAGGGAAAGAAAAAAACAACAACAACAGATCAATTAATGATATGAAATTACAGGACTTAATCATCTTAGAAGGTCTAGGGGGGGGTGGCGTAATGCTAGTGGGGGGTGTGGGTGGGAGGGGGGAGTACGTCTTCGGAGGGTAGGGTAAGGAAAACAACCAGTTGGTGGTGGGTCTCAGAGTCACCTAGCTTTTTTATCACTTTTCCACCCTCCTTTTTTTTAAATTTTTGTTTTGTTTTGCCGCCCCCCCCCCCCCCCCCCCCCCCCCCCCCCCCCCCCCCCCCCCCACCCCCCCCCCCGCCCCACCCCCCCCCCCCACCCCCCAGCCCCCCCCCCCCCCCCCCACCCCCCCCCCCCCACCCCCCCCCCCCCCCCCCCCCCCCCCCCCCCCCCCCCCCGCCCCCCCCCCCCCCCCCCCCCCCCCCCCCCCCCCCCCCCCCCCCCCCCCCCCCCCCCCCCCCCCCCCCCCCGTCCCCCCCCCCCCCCCCCCACCACCCCCCACCCCCCTGCCCGCCCCCCCCCCCCCCCCCCTCGAGTGACCCCCCCCCCCGCCACCCATTGGGGGGGTGGCGTCCGTGCGGTGTGCCCCCCCCCCCGCCAACCAATGGGGGCGAGGCGTCCGTGCGGAGTGCCCCCCCCCCGCCAACCAATGGGGGCGAGGGTCCGTGCGGATGGGCCCCCCCCCCCTACCCAAGTTCCCACTGTCCCACCCCGCCCATGCCAACCAATGGGGGCGAGGCAGTCCGTGCGGAGAGCTAGGTTGTCCCGCCACTGCCGCTGCTTTTACTGGCCAACCAATGGGGCGAGCTGCGTCTGTGCGAAGTGCCCCCCCCCTGCCAACAATGGGGGCGAGGGTCATGTAGCGAAGTGCCCACTCCCCCTGCCAACACGTGTGAGTTGGCGAGGCGTCCTTGTGCGAGTACGTGCCCCCCCCCCGCCAACCAATGGGGGGCAGCGGAGGGCGTCTGTGCGAACGTGCCCCCCCCTGCCAGAAACCATGGGGGCGAGGCGTCTGTGCGGAAGCTGCCCCCCGCCCGCAAACCATATGGCGGGCGACTGATGGGTCTGTGCGAAAGTGCCCCACCCCCCTCGCCAACCAAATGGGGGCGAGGCGTTTTCTGTGCGAAGTGCCCCCCCGCTCCAACAATGGGGGCGTGGGAGGCGGGGTGTGTCTGAGCGCAGAGTGCCCCCCCCGCGCGCCAATCCGTATATGGGGAGAGGCGTCTGTGCGATGCCCCCCCCCTGCCACTCACAAATGGTGGGACGATTGGAGTCTCTGTTGTGTGAGTATGTGTCTGTCCCGCCCGTTTGCTGTTTGTCCAACCTAGATTGGTGTGGGTAGGCGTCTGTTGCGTGTTTTAGTGCCCCTGCCCCCTGTCTCTCTTAAACTTGCCCCCCATAGTGTGGGGCGAGGCGTGCTGTGCGGAGTCAAGCCAAGAGCCCCCCTCCCTGCCAACCAATGGGGGCGGAGGGGTCTGTGCGGAGTGCTCCCCCCCCTGCCAAAACAATGGAGCGATTGTGCGTTCTGTGTTTGCGGAGTGTGCGCCCCCCTCCTGCCAACCAATGGGGGCGAGGCGGTCTGATGCGGACAGTTGTCCCCCCCCCTGCCAACCAATGGGGGCGAGTCGTCTGTGCGGAGTGCCCCCCCCCTGCCAACCAATGGGGGCGAGGCGTCTGTGCGAAGTGCCCCCCCCCCCCGCCAACCAAGGGAGGCGTGCGGCGTGTCGTGCGGGGTGCCCCCCTTTCAACCAGGTTGGGGGGCGAGGCAGTATCTGTGCCGGAGTGCCCCCCCCCCCCTGCCAAAACCAATGGGGGTGAGGCGTCTTTTTTCCGTGGCGGAGCGTTCCCCCCTGTCAAACCAGTGGGGCGAGGCGTCTGTGCGGGGTGCCCCCCCCCTGCCAACCAATGGGGGCGAGGAGTCCGTGCGGTCCATGACGGGAGTGCCCCCCCCCCCCTGCCCAACCCAATGGGGGCGAGGCGTCCTTCCGCTGCGTTGCCGAGTGCCCCCACGTCCCCCTGCCTAACCAATGGGGCGAGGCGTCCGTGCCGAGTGCCCCCCCCCCTGCCAACCAGTGGGGGCGATCGGCAGTCCGTGCGAGTGCCCCCCCCCCCCTGCCAAACCAATGGGGGCGAGAGCGTCCGTGAGCACCGAGTGCCCCCCCCCCTGCCAAAACCAATGGGGCCGAGGCACGCTCCGTGCGGACGAGTGCCCCCCCCCTGCCCAACCAATGGGGGCGCTGAGGCGTGTCATTGCGGTGTGCCCCCCCTCCTGCCCAACCAATGGGGGCGAAGAGGTCCGTTGCAGAGTGCCCCCCCCCTGCCATACCAATGGGCGGCGAGGCGTCCGTGCCGAGCGAGCCCCCTTGCCAACCAAATGGGGGCGTGGCCGTCCGTGCCGGACGGCCCCCCCCTGCCAACAACTGGGGGCGCAGGCGTCCGTGCGAGCGCCCCCCTGCTACAATGGGGGCGAGGGGGCGTCCGTGCCGAGAGCCCTCCCTGCCCAACCAATGGGGGCGGGCGTCCGTGTCTTTGTTTCCGGAGCTGCCCCCTGCCAACAGTTGTGGGGGAGTGGCGTCGTGCCGACGCCGCCCCCCCCTCCCCCTGCCAACCAATGGGGGCGCATGGTGTGTGCGTGCCCGAGTGCCCCCACCCTCCCACATGCCAACCAATGGGGGCGAGGCAAGTACCGTTGCCGAGTGCCCCACCCTCCCCCTGTCAACCATTGGGGGCGAGGCGTCCGTGCGGAGTGCCCTCACCGCCATAACCAACTGGGGACGAGAGCAGTCGTGCCGAGTGGCCCCCCCTTGCCAAAACCACAATGGGGGTGTCCGTGTAGGGCCCCCAACCCACATTGGAGAGAGGGCCACGTGGGTCTCCTAGAGACTGGTCGTTGAGTGCGTGTCCATCGGGCTCTGGTTCCCAGTCGAGGGGGGGTCCCCTTTCGTATCCCGCTCGCTCTATGTCTAGCCTGGTCTTTATAAGTGTCGGTGGGCTTGTTTTATTAACTTTTGCCTCCCCCCCCCCCCCCTTTATCTCTTACAAGATCTCCGCTGTCAGTCAGTGAAAGGGAACGTTCTTGTTTGCCGGCCAAAGTACCTTAACCTGTTGCTCTGAGCTGAATTGCTGCTCGAAGTCATGGGGGTTTGTTACTGTTGTATCCGGTCTGCACAGTCCTGTTAGTGAGGTCAGCAGCACCAGTCTCACTGGTTTGTTACAGTGGATCAGTCCGGAGTCAGACGGGTTTTCAGCCCCTGATAGCCCCCGTCCTGTGTCCCTCCATCCCGGACGCCCATTGCAGGCACCTCCGCTGGTGGGCCAGGGGCTCAGGCGGGCCATCTGTCGGTCATCTGTGGTCCGGGAGCCCGTTCTGATCTTATGACACACTCTTCTATTTCCAGTCATTTGTTCTCCAATAGATCTTCTATGGGATCAGACCTCACACATTGGGGATCCTTGCCCCCCATGACCCACCCACCACAGCCCCGGCCGCCCTGGAGGCGCTCTGCGGCTCGGACCCCTCCCGGTGGATGATCGGTGACCTCTGGCATAGTGCTTGCTCTGGTGCTCGGCGCCCAGGAGGACGGAGATAAGCGGCGTCACATGTCTTTCTGATTAACCCCTTCACCACTGCACACTATCCCGGGGGCCACCGGTGCAGGAGGAGGAGGAGGGGGTGCGGTGCTGGATCCGGTGCAGGAGGAGGAGGGGGTGCGGTGCTGGATCCGGTGCAGGAGGAGGAGGAGGAGGGGGTGCGGTGCTGGATCCGGTGCAGGAGGAGGAGGAGGGGGTGCGGTGCTGGATCCGGTGCAGGAGGAGGAGGGGGTGCGGTGCTGGATCCGGTGCAGGAGGAGGAGGGGGTGCGGTGCGGGATCCGGTGCCGGAGGAGGGGGTGCGGTGTGGATCGGGCTGCAGGTGGAGGGGAGAGGGGGGTTGCGGTGCTGGATCCGGTGCAGGAGGAGGAGGAGGGGCGTTGCGGTGCTGGATCCGAGTGTGCTGGAGGACGGAGGGGGGTGCGGTGCTGGATCCGGTGCTGAGAGCTCAAATTCTAGAGCAGCCTCTGACCCCAGCAGCCGGTCAGGGCGTAGATAACCCTGAGATTGCCCCAGTCCCAGAACACCGCCTGCCACACCGGTCACAGCGCGACGACATCAGAGCTCCCTTGGGAATGCCTAATATGGCCGGTGCAGGCGGTCGCCCGTGTTGGGTGGGTGTGGCTGTTGTGGCCCGTGCTTATGGGTGTTCGCCGTTTGTGGGGGGGGGGGGGCGGCGTAGGGGGGGGTGGGGTTGTGTGGTGCGTGGCACATGGAGAGGATGTTCCGTGTATTGCGCAGTTGTTCCGTATTGGAGTCTCATTCAATCTGAATCTTAATTCCATGATGAACCCAGCATCAAGGGGGGAAACGCGTTGGTTCTCTTTGGTGCGTTTATTTATTTTTTTCGGTAACGCTCATCTATTAGATTACATCATTTGGAAACAATCAACCGAGTTTTTGTATTGATTTATTGGTTACTTGTTTCACAGCACATTTTTAGTTCGGTTGCCCACTTTATTTGTTTTTTATGTGTTTACTTTTTTTGTAATGTAGATGTAGCTAGGGGTCGGGTTAGTTTAGGTTCCAGTGTGGGGGGACGCCCTTATTGGGCGACTTCCCCACTTTGGTGGCAGGCGAGTTTTTTGATAGGGTATATCTGTGGGTTCTTTCAGTTTTTAGGTTTTATAAGTCTCAATATAAAAAGTTAATGTCGTATGTATGTCTTTTTATTTCTAGGTGCCTCTATACACTGTAGTTGTTTTTTTTTGCTATTATATATTGGTATAGCCAGGGACTTTATTTCCATTGTAATTCTAGGGTTTTTCCTCTACACCCTTATATTGTGTTTAAAGTAGAGTAACGGGGGTGTGTTTTGTTATTTATTAAAGGGTTGTCTATCTCAAATTTTATAGGATGCTTGAACAAAATAATGCTGCTTGGTTTCTGTCCTTCTGGTCAAGTGTCGAAATTGATATGAGTCCTGTATTCAGATTTGCTAATTAGATCCCCTGCTGTCCGGCCCAAGGGAAGTTCTGAGGTAAGTAACCAGCAGTAATTAATGTTTTTTGCAAAAAAGTTAGATGGCAAGATGATGTCACCCCCTGCTATAGATGGAACAACATTGGGGGGAAGAAGTATACAGGCGGTAAAGGAAACCAGAAGAGGGCAGTGTGGTGATAAAATCACTTGTTTTCCCTCAACAAAAAAAAAAAATAAACAAAAAAATATCTGGAAAACGTCTTTTTAGTTTTCCCTACATTTTGGGAAAAATTTTTTTTTTAATCTTTGTGGCGAGACAACCCCTTTAAGGGATGGTTTTGTTGCGTTTTTTGTGCACTATGTGGCGCTATTGTTTAGGGACTGCTATTTGTGCACTGTATTGGGCTGCTAGGGACATATTGTGCACTGTATGGTGCTTTTATTTAGGCTATTATCGGGGTGCAGAGTTTAAAATTGGGTATTTATAAAATGGGGGCCGGGGTTTGATCCCCAAAAAAATTATAAGTTTTTTTTGGGCCCGTTATTTCGGGTGCAAAGAGCAAGGGAATTGGGGGCGGCCAGAGCTGCTGCTCCCATATCTTCGCCCCGATCCAAAAGAGGGTGTAATTGATACTGGAGCAGGCAAAGCGCTGCCCCCGGGGAAAAAGGGTCCCGCTCCCGGCAAAACAGGAATTTTTTAGCAACATTTTTCACCTGCTTTCACAGAAGTAGAAGAGTTCAACATTCATCAAAACTGACTGTGGCGGGCCCTTCCCTTTTTACCCTGAATTTTTGGGGGATGTTGCCCCCCCGTGGTCACCCTTTGCCCCAAGTTAGTGTAGGAGGGCCTTCTCTAGCCTGGAAATAATGAGATCAGTGTGGGTATGTATGCAGGATTGTGGAGACAAAACTATTTCTCAGAACAAATTTTATAAAGTTTTTCCCCAAATTCTGCCGCATTTTGATATTTACAATTTTTTTAAAAAATTTTTTTGTGTTTAAATTGTGCCAATAATGTTTTACCCCCGACAAGAAAAGGGTAACAAAGTTTTGAATTGTAATTTTTTTGGCTTCATATCCACGTTTTCCCCTTAGCTATGAAATGAGACTCCCTCATTTTATGGGCAAACCTATTGGTGACTTCAACATAATTTTCCCGCCATATTTGCTATGCTTAGTCTGCAGTTTTTGACATGTAACTGCATTTTTTTTTTTGCTCCCGGTGGTGGAACAATCTTTTTCTTCTTTTTTCTGCAAAATTTCAAAACTGTTCCAATTCCCTAATAGCTCGTGTTTTATGAGGTGTTAAAGAGGAGGGCACTGGGGTTTGAGCTGCCATGTGAAGATTTTCCCCAAAAAAAAGAAAGCGGCGTCATCCCGCTATCGTGGGTCTTGGGTGGAAAAAGGGCAGATGATCATTTGGGGGCCCCGACAGCGGGAAGAATATGGAATGAAGTCCGTCCAAAGCCAACGAGGTGACGTCCAGGTGAAATATCAGAGCCAACAAGTCGCTCATCACAAGGTCGATCAGTCCTGACGCTAAGGGCACGCAGTGGAGGCGGCTCGTAGGCTTCATAAAGGGAAAGGGGGTCACAGGGCGTCCATGCAAGCACGGGCAAACATTACACAGGTCTGGAACGATGGCCCGAAAAAAGGGGGAAGAAGCCGCGACTTCAAATTTCCATCATAAGAAGCGTCGGCAAAGAGTTACAGGAAAGTACGAAAAAATGGAGATGGAAAACGGGAGCGAAGAGATGAAAGTCAATAGACCGGGCTCTGATGGGGGGAATGGGAAGAAAAAGGGAAAAGGGGAAGAACGGAGCGGGGAATAAAAGTCAAAGGGCCCCGGGCCTGAGGGGGGAAGGGGAAAACCAAAAGGGGAGAAGGGGTGAACGGAGCGAGAGATGAAAGTCAATGAGGGCTTGATGGGGGGAATGGGAAAAACCCAAAGGGAGAGGGGGAACGGAGCGAGAGATGAAAGTCAATGCCGGGTTGAGGGGGGGGGAAGGGGGAAAAACCCAAAAAGGGAAAAGGGGTAAAACGGAGCGAGAGAGAAAGGGTAAATGACCGGGCTCTGATGGGAGGGGAAGGGGGGAAGAACCAAAGGGGAGAAGGGGTAAAACGGAGCGAGAGATAAAAGTCAATAGCCGGGCTCTGAGGGGAGGGGAAGGGGAAGAACAAGGGAGAAGGGGGGGAAACGGAGCGGAGATGGAATCAATAGCCCGGGCTATGGGGGGGAATGGGAAGAACCAAGGGGGAAAAGGGGGTGAACGGGGCGAGAAATGGGGGAACTGTCAGGCCCGGTGGGGAAAGCCTGAGGTGGGAGGGGTCCACCAGAGATTTTGGGTTTACTTGACAGGATGGATGGTGCCCTCAATGCTGAGCTCTATGGGAGTGTCCTAAAAGATGAGTTTCCCTCATAATCGGGGGACTAGGGGGGAGGGGGAGGACGAATAGTGTTCAGAAGGAAAACGACTTAAAGCAGAGTCCGGGTTTGGAAAAGGGAAAGGGGTCAATGCCCATGGGGTGAGTTGCTGTATCGCCCCCAAAAGCCCCAGACCTCAACCAATCCAACACTTGTGGGGAAGGTGAAGACAAAGGTATTAACCCCAAGTCCGTCTCCCAAAATTGGGGAAGTGTAGAAGGACGGGGATCAGTTTTTGGTTTGAAATCTGGTCATAGCCCCGAAGGTTTTCAGGCAGAGCTGAGAGACAAAGGGGGTTTCCCAAATAAAAAGGAAAATGATAAATAACATTTTTATTTTTAGGAGCAAACGGTAAAAGCATTTAAAGGGAAAGAATTGCAGAACTAAGAGAGCAAAAATACTTGCAAGTCAAAATTTATTTGGTAGGTAAGATGATGTATATAAAATGATGCTTAGCTCTGTAAAAAAAGCGTATGGGGGTTAGATGTGGAGCCTGAAACAAGTTCTGAGCATTGTTACCCTTTTGCTTGTCAGTGTCTGTTCTACCTAAATAGCTTGATTATTGCTTCAAAAGGTGATAAAAGCCTGATTTTAACCATTTTATACAGGAAGTTATCACTTAAAAAAATCGCGTGTATGGGGGAGTCGGTTAGGGAAAATTGAAGAGTCAGAGCTTTGACTTACCGCCTCCACAGCCCTGTATTTTGGCATAGTGTGTTGGTTGTGCACTGTATGGCGCTGCTATTTAGGCATGGTCTGTTTGTAAACTGTGCAATGGTGTTGTATTGTATTGCATAAAGCAAAGGCTTATGAAAAAAGGTGAGGAGCTCCACAGCGCCCACTATTGGATGTAGTTCCCCCAGTTCACATGTGCTCGCAGGGGCCTTAAATGTAAAAGGGTTTTGAGCAAAACCATTTAAAGTTAATTACGGGAAGCTGTTTCGGGGTATTTGCCCTCCTCAGTGCAGTGTACAACTTGCTGGTTGGCTGAGTGAGAGATATTTCCCCTTTCTAATCCACTCTCACCCAGCCAACCAGCAAGTTCTAAACTGCACTGATGAGGGGCAGTGTAAAGATTAAAAGGGCAGTATGGGTTTCTATTAGGGGATGTATGAGGTATTATATGAGCCTGTATGTTGCATTAGGGATGTTAGAGGTATTATATGGGCCTGTATGTTGCTATTGGGGATGTATAGAGGTTTATATGGGCATGTTGTTGCTATTAGGGGGGTGTTTAGAGGGATTATATGGGCACTGTATGTTGTATTAGGGGGTTATAGAGGTTTATATGGGCACTGTTGTCGTATTAGGGGATGTATTATATGAGCACTGTATGTTGCTATTAGGGGATGTAGAGGGGTATTATATGGGCACTGTATGTCGCTATTAGGGGGGTATAGAGGTATTATATGGGCACTGTATGTCGCTATTAGGGGATGTATTATATGAGCACTGTATGTCGTATTAGGGATGTATTAGAGGTATTATATGGGACATGTATGTCGCTATTAGGGGATGTTATAGGAGGTATTATATGGGCACTGTATGTTTCTATTAGGGGGTGTATTTGAGGTATTATATGGGCCTGTATGCTGCTATTAGGGGATGTATAGAGGTTTATATGGGCACTGTATGCTGCTATTAGGGGATGTAAATAGGGGTATTAATCGGACCACGTATGTCGCTATTAGGGGATGTATTATATGGGCACTGTATGTTGCTGTTAGGGGATGTATAGAGGTATTATATGGGCACTGTATGTCGCTATTAGGGGATGTTATGAGGTTATTTATATGGGCACTGTATGTCGCTATTAGGGGATGTATAGAGGTATTATATGGGCACTGTATGTCGCTATTAGGGGATGTATAGAGGTATTATATGCACTCTGTATGCTGCTGTTAGGGGATGTATAGAGGTATTATATGAGCACTATGTTGCTATTAGGGGATGTATAGGGGTATTATATGGGCACTGTATGTTGCTGTTAGGGGATGTATAGAGGTATTATATGAGCACTGTATGTGGCTATTAGGGGATATATAGAGGTATTATATGGGCACTGTATGTTGCTGTTAGGGGATGTATAGAGGTATTATATGGGCACTGTATGTTGCTATTAGGGGATGTATAGAGGTATTATATGGGCACTGTATGTTGCTATTAGGGGATGTATAGAGGTATTATATGGGCACTGTATGTTGCTGTTAGGGGATGTATAGAGGTATTATATGGGCACTGTATGCTGCTATTAGGGGATGTATAGAGGTATTATATGGGCACTGTATGCTGCTATTAGGGGATGTATAGGGGTATTATATGGACACTGTATGTCGCTATTAGGGGATGTATTATATGGGCACTGTATGTTGCTGTTAGGGGATGTATAGAGGTATTATATGGGCACTGTATGTCGCTATTAGGGGATGTATAGAGGTATTATATGGGCACTGTATGCTGCTATTAGGGGATGTATAGAGGTATTATATGGGCACTGTATGCTGCTATTAGGGGATGTATAGAGGTATTATATGGGCACTGTATGTTGCTGTTAGGGGATGTATTATATGAGCACTGTATGTTGCTGTTAGGGGATGTTTTAGAGGTATTGTATGGGGGACTTTGTTGTCGCTATTAGGGGATGTATAGAGGTATTATATGGGCACTGTATGTTGCTGTTAGGGGATGTATAGAGGTATTATATGGGCACTGTATGTCGCTATTAGGGGATGTATAGAGGTATTATATGGGCACTGTATGTCGCTATTAGGGGATGTATAGAGGTATTATATGGGCACTGTATGTCGCTATTAGGGGATGTATTATATGGGCACTGTATGCTGCTATTAGGGGATGTATAGAGGTATTATATGGGCACTGTATGCTGCTATTAGGGGATGTATAGAGGTATTATATGGGCACTGTATGCTGCTATTAGGGGATGTATAGGGGTATTATATGGACACTGTATGTCGCTATTAGGGGATGTATTATATGGGCACTGTATGTTGCTGTTAGGGGATGTATAGAGGTATTATATGGGCACTGTATGTCGCTATTAGGGGATGTATAGAGGTATTATATGGGCACTGTATGTCGCTATTAGGGGATGTATAGAGGTATTATATGGGCACTGTATGTCGCTATTAGGGGATGTATAGAGGTATTATATGCATGCTGTATGCTGCTGTTAGGGGATGTATAGAGGTATTATATGGGCACTGTATGTTGCTATTAGGGGATGTATAGGGGTATTATATGGGCACTGTATGTTGCTATTAGGGGATGTATAGAGGTATTATATGGGCACTGTATGTTGCTATTAGGGGATATATAGGGGTATTATATGGGCACTGTATGTTGCTATTAGGGGATGTATATAGGTATTATATGGGCACTGTATGTTGCTATTAGGGGATGTATAGAGGTATTATATGAGCACTGTATGTGGCTATTAGGGGATATATAGAGGTATTATATGGGCACTGTATGTTGCTGTTAGGGGATGTATAGAGGTATTATATGGGCACTGTATGTTGCTGTTAGGGGGATGTATAGAGGTATTATATGGGCACTGTATGTTGCTGGTAGGGGATGTATAGGGGTATTATATGGACACTGTATGTCGCTATTAGGGGATGTATAGAGGTATTATATGGGCACTGTATGTTGCTATTAGGGGATGTATAGAGGTATTATATGGACACTGTATGCTGCTGTTAGGGGGATGTATAGAGGTATTATATGGGCACTGTATGCTGCTGTTAGGGGATGTATAGAGGTATTATATGCATGCTGTATGCTGCTGTTAGGGGATGTATAGAGGTATTATATGGGCACTGTATGTTGCTGTTAGGGGGATGTATAGAGGTATTATATGGGCACTGTATGTTGCTATTAGGGGATGTATAGAGGTATTATATGGGCACTGTATGTCGCTATTAGGGGATGTAGAGAGGTATTATATGGGCACTGTATGTTGCTATTAGGGGATGTATAGAGGTATTATATGGGCACTGTATGTTGCTATTAGGGGATGTATAGATGTACTTGTTGCATATAAGGGTATGATGAGCGCACCGCGTTTGTTGAAGCAGTTTTTTCAGTATGTAAAACGAACCCAAATACATATTTAATGATGTTGCAGGGCGATGACATTAAATGTAATTATCATTCAGATGATACATGTTTTACATTGCGTAAAACTGATGCGTTCAAAGAAGTGACATGTGACTTCTTGACCCATTTTACGTATTGAAAAGCGCATAGAAACAATAGGGAGACATTTTTGCAGCCCCGAAAACGTATCCAAGACGCCGTGTGAACAGAGCCTTATGGTTACTCAGCTGTTGTAATGGTGTCCTCATGCGGCTCGTGAAGGCCTCAGACCCTGCAGTCCCTCAGGCCTTTTGCTTTCTGTGCATTCTCTAGCTTGCTCCTATAGATTATGGTCACACATATGGTGGTATTATACATTCGGGCTGGGATACAGGAGGCGGTTATAGTTTCCAATCAGTAGAAGCTTCCTCCTCATTGTCGATTATATGGATTGTTCAGAATCGGCGGCCGAAAGGGCAAATCTATACATCATGCGCCACAGACGTGACCGAAACCAGCAGAATTGTGAGTGCAGCTCTGGAGTATTTAAAACAGGTGGGAACTCAGGATCAGTACAGGATTAAGTAATTGTATGTACACAGTGACTACACCCGGAATAGGAGTGCAGCCTTTGGGAAGGATAATACAGGGTGTAACTCAGGATCATACAGGTAAGTAAAAGTATGTGCAAATGATGCACAGCGAATAGTGAGTGAGCTCTGGAGGTAAAACGGAAGTAAAACAGGAAAAAGTACAGGAAATAATGTAGTACAGTGACTGCACCCGCAGAAAGTGATACCCGGACATAAAGGGGTAACTCAGGGTCAGTACAGGGTAAGTAATGTAATGTTGTACACAGTGACTGCACCGCAAATAGGGTGAGTACCTTTATATAATATGGGTGTACTCAGGATCATTTCAGGATAAGGGAATGTAATGTAGTAACATGATTTCCCAGCGAATAGTGAGTGCAGCTTGGACTATAATATGGATTAACCCGGATCAAAAGGATAAGTAAAGTTGTACACAGTGACTGCACCCAAAATAGTAAGTGCAGCCCTGGGGTATAAATTTCAGGATGTAAAATCGGACGTACAGGGTAAGTAATGTATTACACAGTGACTGGGACCAGCAGAATTGAGTGAGCTCGGATAATAAGGAGTATTCAGTTTTAGTACAGGATAAAATAATGTATGTACAAAAGTGACTCACCCCAAATAGTGAGTGCAGTTGGGTTTTAAGGATGTAATCAGGTCAGTACAGGATAAGTAATGTATGTACACAGTGACTGACCCAGAATAGTAGTGCAGCTTGGAGTATAATAAGGTGTAACTCAGGTCATACAGGATAATAAAGTAGTACAGTGACTGCCCCAGCAGAATAGGAGTGCAGTCTGGAATAATACAGGATGTAACTCGGATCAGTAAGGATAATATGTATGTACACAATGATTTCACCAGAAATATGAGGCAGCTCTGGGGTTTTAAAACAGGATGTAACTCAGGATCAGTAAGGTAAAGTAAATTTTTGTACAAGTGATGCACCCAAAAAAGGGGTGCAGCTCTAGTATAATACGGGTGTAAATCAGGATCGTACAGGAAATAATGTAGTACACAGGCTACACCCGCAAATTGTGAGTGCAGCTCTGGAAGATAAAACAGGATGAACTAGGATCTTCAGGAAAGTAAAGTATGTGCACCTGACTGCACCCGCAGAATAGTGAGGCGCTTGGGGGATAAAAGGGTAAAATCAGGGTCTTAATGTTAAACTCGTGACGCACCAGCAGAATACGGTGCAGCTCGGTTAATACGGATGTAACTCAGGATCAGTACGGATAAGTAAGTATGTACACAGTACTACCCAGCAGAATAGTGAGTAGCTTGGAGATAAATACGGATGTAATCAGACGTACAGGGTAAGTAAAAGTATGTCACAGTACTGCACCGCAGAATAGTGGTTTCGCTTGGAGTATAAAAGGATGTAAAATCGGGACAGTACAGGGTAAGTAAGTTTACGTGATGCACCAGCAGAAAAGTGAGTACACTCTGGGATAAATACAGGGTGTAAATCAGGATCATACAGGATAAGTAAAAGTAGTACACGTGACTGCACCAGCAAATAGTGAGTGCAGCTCTGGGGATAAAAAATGAAAAATCAGGAGCAGTACGGATAAGTAATGTATGTACACAGTGACTGCACCGCAAATATGGTGCAGCTCTGGGGTATAAACGGATGGAACTCAGGGTCAGTACAGGATAAGTAATGTGGTACACAGTGACTGAATTTTTTGTAATTTTTTTATATAATTTTCATATTACTTCCCTTTTTAAAATTTTTTACCTGTGATCGAGTTTGGGTGAAACTACTACTCCCAGCTTCCCGCGGCTTTCAGGTTAAGTAAAACCTTGCCCCCTATTGCAGCATATGTACAATCATGAGTGTAATAGGGGTTTGAGCCCAGCAATTTATGAGCCAGCGTGTGAATGGACAAAAATTTCCTGGTCGGGGTGTGTCCGGTCTGTTGCTAGGATACCAGACCCAGCAATGATGGTACAAGTGTCCTCTAGTCTGACACATCCTTGTATTGCTCAGGTTTCATGTCTCCCCGTCTGATGTGCTCTTGGGCGCCTCCTGCTGTCAGTAAATTTAAAAACCCGGCCCCCTCCCCTTGGAGCTGCTTCCTCTGTGGCAGGAGTCAGCAGCCGCATTTCATCCATCATCATAGGAGGTGTCCAGGGTCACATACTGTGTGGTGGTCCCCTGACCTGCTGGGGTGGGAAAACTGGGGGGAAAATTTTGCTCTTCCATCACTGTGTTCCTGGTACCAGGGTCCCCATGACCTGTGTGGGGGTCACATGATAAGCGCTGCTGGAGGTGGTAATTACTGGAGAAGTTCTGCTCCTCCATAAAACTACTGTTACCTGGATACCAGGGTCCATGACCTGTGTGGTGATCACATGATAAGCCCACTGCTGGAGGTGGAAATACTGGAGAAGTTTGCTCCTCCATACAACTGCTGTTACCTGGATACCAGGGTCACATGACCTGTGTGGTGGTCACATGATAAGATGACGTTTGTAGGTAGTAATACTGGAGAGTTCTGCTCCTCCTTTAACACTACTGTTACCTGGATACCAGGGTCACATGACCTGTGTGGTGGTCACATGATAAGATGCAGATGTAGGTAGTAATACTGGAGAAGTTCTGCTCCTCTATACACTATTAACTGTATCCGGGGGTCACATGACCTATATGTTAATCGGGACCATTTTGTCCATACAGGTCCTCCATAAGAGCCATAACGATGGACATAAAATGTGGGCTGTTCCATTTTTGTTTCTAGATAGGGGCCTGCTGCATTGCTATAAGAGTTACAGGATTAGGAAATTCTGTGATTTCTTTATATACATAATAAAAATATAAACGCATTATAAAGTGGTGAACTCCTCTAATAGAGCAGAGCTGCAGTGTAAAACCAGAGGAAGGGACAGCGGGGGCGGATTCAAGACTCCCACAGACTTCAGTAGACAGTGCAGCGACGCTGGGGTCTCTTATATCTGTATTAGAATAGAGCAGAGCTGCAGTGTAGAGCTAGAGGAGGTTTAAGCACCTTCCAGAGCCACTAATAAGACATTCAAGACTCCCACAGACTTCAGTAGACAGTGCAGCTGAGCTGGAGTAGCTGATGGAGCAGGTAAGTATCACCTATACAGATTGTTTAACCCCTTAACGACCGCCCACTGTAATTGCTGCTGCTTACAGAGGCTCCCAACGCCACAACTGCACTAGGAACACAGATGTAGTTAGCAGCAGGGCTGTGAGCGGAGTGGGTCCAAAGGGTTTTCCCGGGACCCCCCGACCCCAAAAAAAATTAATAATTGGCCGTTATTCGTGCAAAGGAAAGAGGAAGGGGCCGGCCGGTGCTAGCTCCCATATCTTCACCTCATCACATGGGATGTAATGAGGGCGGAGAGAAAAAAGCGCTGCCCCAGGGGAAAAGTTTCGCCCCCGGGGGCAAACAGATTTCAGCAACATTTTTCCCCCTGTTTTAAAAGGGTAGAAGATCAACCATTCATCAAAACTTTAAATTTTAACCCTGACATTGTTAGAGATGTTCCCCCTTTTGGGTCCCCGTTTCCCCAAAAAGTTAGTGTAGAAGGGGTTCTCTTCCCTGGAAAACCTGAGATCAGATGTGAGGTCATTAATGCAGGATCTAATGGAGGCAATACTATTTCTCAAAAAAAAAACCCCCAAGTCAAAATGTTCCTGCAGGTTTTTTGGGGCATATTTACAATTTTTTTTGTGTTCTAAAGTCATACCCAAATAAAAAAATTTTTTACACTGACAAAAAAAGGAAAACAATTTTTGAACTTTTGATTTTCAGGCCATATCTCACCATCCACTACACTTTGTACATGGGGGCTACGAAAATTTTATATACAGTCACTTCCAATCTTATAAAAATTACTTGCAAGTATTTGCATCTCCCTTATTTTTCTGCGATTCTTTCCTGTAACTGCATTTTTTACTGTTTTTGCCCCAAAAAATAAAGTTTTTAATTTTATTATTTTTTTTATTTTGGAAACCCACCTTTTGGTTTTTTTCATCTCTGAATCCTTCTGGGCTCGGCAGATTCAAGCAGTCTTGACCAAAAACGATCCCGGTCTCTTTACACTTCCCATGTTGGTGCGACGGGATTTGGGATACAAAACAGCTTTTTTTTCAACTCTCCCCAAAGTGTTCAAAAAGATCAAAAAAATTGTTACCCTTTTTTTCAGTGCTGTTTCTACCTAAATAGCTTGTTTTTGACATAAGGTGATAAAAGCCGGATGTTCCATTTTTTTCAGTAAAGTTATCACTTAAACATGCCCGTGATGAGGGATCGGGGTTTGGGGAAAATTTAGGGGTCGGGGTTTGGCTTTCAGACTCCCAACCCGCTTTGCAGCCTATTCCTAGAGCAGGCTGTGAAGGGCAGGGACTGGAGGAAGAGTCCGATCCTTGCCGTTTAACCCTCTGATTGCCGCAGTCCGTGACCATGGCGTAATCGGAGGGGATTCCCCTGCTCCATCAGGTCATTGGGGCTCCCGGATCGGGGGTATTATCCAACAGCCCCGGGGGCTTTTAGTAGCCCAGGGGGTGTCTGATAGTAAACCTGCTGTCAGGGCACACTGTGTGCAGCCCTGAATGCTGCCTGGTCATAAGACCCCAAGGTAAAATTTTTGGCGTACAGGAGTATAACAGTTATCTCTTAATGGGGGTGCTTAGTGGGGTTTTGCACACCTGGACATCTGGGTTAGTGCGGGGATTGTGGGGGGGGAGAGCAGCAGGTCCTGTGTTCGGGAGTGGGAGGTCTCTGGGGCAGCCGCGGTTTGTTTCCACAGGGATCTGCAACGTCTGCTCTCCAGCTGTCAGGAAACTACATCTCCCATCATGCCCCTGATAAAAGTTATAAAATACATGATGGGAGTGGATTTTTCCCAACACTGGAGAGCCGACGTCGCAGACCCCTGCTGCTACAGTCTCCAGAGCGAGGGGACTTCACATCCCAGAGGTCTCCCTCCAGATTAGACCACATTTCAGTGAAAGGGGAACTTCCAGCTCATCACCTACTTCTTCTCCAAATCGCCCTCTTCCTCTTTTCAGTGTTATCTGCAAGGGCAAACCCCGGTCTATCTCTACCCACCCCGCAAACCCCAAACAGCAGCAAATTTTGCAAGCATGGTGGGAAAACCTACTGCACCCTTGAAAAATCAAACCCAAACCCGCACATTTCTGCACACATACTAGAGTAGAGCACCATAGCGGCCGCCGTGAGCAGCGTGCTGTCATGACGGGCTCACTTCTGACCATCATGTTACATTCTCTGAGGGAACGTGGCTTGTATTTTTGGTGCTTTATTTCACTTCTCATGCATTGTTCTTGCTATAGTTACAATATATGCTCTAGTCACACCCCAAGCTGCATCTAGTATTGCACTGGTTTCCATACACTTTGCCCAAACTCTTGCCACTGCAAAGTAGACAATGCTCTGTGAGCTAAACAGCCTGGATCCTGGACTAATACATGGTTCATAGCTAGTCCTACTCTCGGCTGAGAAGTGGACACAATTGTATTCAGTCTAGACAACGCTCTGTGAGCTACACAGTCTGGACTCCGAAAAAACACATTGTTCAAGCTATCCTCTTAAATGGTTTCAATTTATTTAAAAGAACAATGCTTTGAGCTAAAAGCCTGGATCCCGGGGCTATATATGTTCATAACCCTGCTCCAGCTGAGTAAAAAATACAAATTTTTAGGGGACAAACTTTGTGAGCTAAACAGCCTGGACTTCAGACTGATACATTGTACATAGCTTATCCTGCTCTTGGCTGAGAAGTGGACACAACTTGAATGCAGTCTAGACAATGCTCTGTGAGCTAAACAGCCTGGACTCCAGACTGATACATTGCACATAGCTAGTCCTGCTTTTAGCCAAGTAAAAGATACAAATATATCTAGACTAGACAATGCTCTGTAAGCTAAAACAGTCATGACCCAGCCAGTCATTACATAGCTATTCTTTTTCTCAGCTGAGAAGTGGCTACAATTGTATCCAGCGTAGACAATGCTCTGTGAGCTGAAGATTCAGGACTCCAGACTGATACCTTGTACATGGCTAGTCCCGCTCTCAGCTGAGAAGTGGGATACATTTGAAGGCAGTCTGGACAATGCTCTGTGAGCGAAATAAATCAGTAGCTATGTACAATGTATCAGATTGCAGTCCAGGCTGTTTAGCTCACAGAGCATTGTCCACACTTGAGAAAACTGTCTCCTCAGCTGAGAGCAGGACTAGCTGTGTACAGGTTCAGTCTACGAGCGGCATTCTTTTTCAGTGACCGAAAAGAAACGGCCCCTTTTTTAACAAGTTCCAGTTACCAGGATTGTGATTGCAGCTTTGGCTGTGACTAGAGTGCAGAGCATGCCGCAAACCAAAAAAAAAAAAAGAGCAGGAACTTCCAGCCGCACTTGGTAAATAGTTCCATGTTCTGCAAACAGAGCTTAAATAAACCTGTGCCGGAAATAACAAAAAAGCAAATACCCCGCCCGCCACCATCCGCCTCTGCTATATGACATCCTCACAGGCTCCAGACAGACTGGGACCCCCGGCCGCTGCTAGAATGGAGGACCCCCATCCTCCAGGTCTCCTCCAATAGAGAGGCTGGAAGACCTAGTCACAGGGCAGCCTTACTTATTTACCTCTTAGCGGTGTGTGACCTACAGACTCCACCCCGATCCTTGCATTTGCACCCCTTAGAAGCCGCAGTAAAGCCGACCGGAGCATGTATGGGATTAGGGAACTGGGTGCCATAGCACAATGTAATAGGAGTCATTATTGTACATTGTTCTGCAATATATTACTATTGCAGAATAGTGTACAAGTCATCACTCCCCCTAGTAGTCAAGTGACCGAGGGGGGGAGGATAAAAGTGCTAGATTTAAAAATGAACCCCTTATCGACACAGCACATACTGATACGTCACAATGCCAGTAAGGTTGTATGGAGCGGACTGGCGCAGCGGGTGCCGGCTGATTACTACAGCTGACACTCGCTGCTAACGGGGAACGGAGCCGGCTCCGGTCCCTGCTGTTTAACCATCTAACCCAGGCCTCCTCAAACTGCGGCCCTCCAGCTGTTGGGGAAACTACAACTCCCATCATGCCCACTGTTATAGATTA
Source organism: Phyllomedusa bahiana (assembly GCA_025379985.1). NCBI lineage: Eukaryota > Metazoa > Chordata > Amphibia > Anura > Hylidae > Phyllomedusa > Phyllomedusa bahiana. Next base: position 42,973 of record JAODAL010021774.1, read on the forward strand.
TATAAATGCATGATGGGAGTTGTAGTTTCCCAACAGCTGGAGGGCTGCAGTTTGAGGATGCCTGATCTAACCTTTTCCTCTAAATGAATGAGGAACGGTGCTGCACCATGTCTCCCTCCAATCCGCACCCTGAGGTGGCAATCAGTTACCATGGCAGCTGGAAACCTAATGAAGACTTCCATAGCTGCCATGCAATTGCTTCTATTACTTGCTGCCACAGGCAGGAAGTAATAGAACCGTTATCTTGGTACTCCTTTCTGCATTAGGGTGTAAAAGCGATTGTGCCCTTTAGTGGTGTCCAGTACCCTAAGGGGGCTGAATGTTAGGCCTCGTTCACACGGCTTATTTTGCCGCGGATTGGCGCCGTACTGCACGCCGGATTTGCGCTGCAGTACGGCGCCAATCCGCGGCAGCAATTACGGTAATCCACTGCTCTCCTAGAGAACAGTGGAATCCGTCGCTCCTCCCCGCTCGGCGAATCCGCTGCGGGGGAGAAAGTGACATAAAATTATTTACGGCGCGGGGCGCGCCGTAAACAATGCATTGTCTATGGGGCCGGGAGCGGCGCCCCGGCCCCGTCCCGCCCCTTATTCACGGCGGATTTGTGAGCTCAATACGGCTCACAAATCCGTCGGGAATAAGCCGTGTGAACACGGCCTTAAAGTAAAGAAAAAAAAATATTAAATTTCGAAAGTATTTAAAGTTCCCCTTTTGCCTATTTACAAATCCAGAAATAAAATAACAAATTTACACAAAACTTTGGTCGCCGCGTCCGTAAATGTCCGTTCTATTAAATTATAACCTTTTCTTTTACACTGAACACCACAGACGGGAAAAAGATTTTTTTTTTGGTCATTTCCTGTGCCAAAAAATCGGAGTAAAAAGTGATCAAAAAGTTGTATCTATCCCAAAATGGCACCAGTAATAAAAAAAAAAATATATATATATATATATATATATATATATATATACTTCAGCCCGCAAAAAATGAGCCCTCACTCGGCTCCATTGGTGGTAGAAAGAAAGTTATTGGCCACAAGGAATGGAGAATTTTTTTTTTTGTACTGAAACATGACGAAAACCCTACGTATTTGGTATTACTGGAATCATATCAACCTGCAGAATACAGACGATGCATAGTTTATAGCGAAAAGTGAACGCCGTAAAAAAAAAAAACACAAACATGGCGAAAGTACAGCTTGTCCCGCAAAAAACAAGCCCTCCTATGTCTATGTAGATGGGGAAAAATAAAGAAGCTATGGCTCTTAGAAGGCTATAAGGGGAAAAAATTAAGTAAAAAAAAATTGCCCGTGCCGCCGGAAGAGGTTAAAAAAAAAAAAAAAGCTTAAGTTTTCATAGTTCAGAACGGTTCGATTTTTATCATTTCACAAATAAAAATTTTACACATCATTAGTATCGCTGCGTCCGTGAAACTGATCTATTAACATAACATCCTTTATCCCATACAGTGAACACCGTAGCGGGGGAAAAAAATAGTTTTGTCATTTCGGGTCCCCAAAAATATTGGAATAAAAGAATTATCAGGAAGCAGCCTGTATCCCAAAACGGTACCAATAGAAGGTACAGTTCAGCCCGTAAAAAACGAGCCCTCGCTCAGGTCCATAAGTGGAAGAACAAAAAAGTAATTGGTCGAAAAAAAATTACTTAAAAAAACAAACTAACTTTTAAATTAAAACATAATGAAAACTCTACTTGTATGTTCACACGGCTTAAGTGCGGGGCGCGTTTCGCCACATTTTTGCGCTTCAATGCGCCCTGCGATTACGGTAATTCATAACTCTGAGAGCTGTGGATTACGTCCGGCTCCCCCGGCGTACGATATGCGCGTATTGTATACCCGGACAGAGAAGAGACCGGTCACTTCTTCGCGAAGCTTGCGCGCCATTGAGAACGGAAGTAAATGGGTGCTGATCAGCGCGTACTTCTAAAATTCCCGGCGTATTGCGGCACGCACATTACGCGGCGCAATACGCCATGCGAACATACCCTCAATCATATCGTCAGTCGTACCAAACGGCGAAGTCCAAAAAAATAAAAAATTCACCACTCCCCCCCCAATTGGCCCAACTGCAGTTTTTGATGGTTCCCCCCCCCCCCCCCATATTCTCTAAGGCCATTTTGGTAATGGGCACACTATCTCTCTCTCTCAATACAACGTTGCAGAACATGCTCTGTGCAGACACTTTGAACCATTTTGGGTCCCCAAAAATATTGGAATAAAAAAATTATCAGGAAGTCTCCTGTATCCCAAAATGGTACCAATAGAAAGTACAGTTCAGCCCGTAAAAAACAAGCCCTCGCTCAAATCCATAGGTGGAAGAACAAAATATTACTTTAAAGAGAACCTGTCACATAGATTATGCCCCCCTTGCTGAGGGCAGCACAAGCCAGTGACGGACATGCTGTTCCCAGCGCTGTGTCCCTTACTCTGTAAGATGCAACAGTTTCCGTGTATTTAATGCTCAAATCTGCAGTTTTCAGCCAGAAGAGTCCTTCAGAGTCAGTTTTTTCAAACCCCGCCCACCTGAGGCTAGCCCCGCCCACCTCAACTGATAAAACCTATTACTTTGAATAGGTAGAAACCTGTGAATAACGGTCAGTGGGCGGCGCTATCCTTTGGTGGGCGGAGCTAGCACCAGCTCATGAATCAGATTTGAGGGGTAAATGCTCTAAAACTCCAGCATCTTACAGAATAAGGGGCACAGCGCTGGAAACAGCAGTTCTGACACTAGCTTGTGCTGTCCTCAGCCAGGGGGGCACAACCTATGTTACAGGTTCCCTTTAAATGTTAAAAATAAAAATGTTACCACCTGGGAGACGGGCGCACCTCTCTGATTTACCGATACTTGCTTGGCACTATAGACGATGAGCAGACTGCTCTCCAGCCCCCGAACTGGCAGAGGTTAGACCCAACCCTAATGCCAGATGTTATATTATCGGCAATGGCAGACTCTTACAAATTTCTCCCCGCGGCGAGGTACGTCGAGATGGCCCTGAAGGTTGCCCATAACGCGTATTTGACGCCGCAAAGGGGACATAGGACGGGCATCTACGATTCTAGCGCCTGTTTTAACCCCTTAACTCCCAGGCCTGAAAAGTAGTTAATGACCAGAAATTGTTTTTAGTTTTTGCCTCCTTGTGTTTGTAACAGTTGTAACTTTTTTTTTTTTTTTCAGTGACGCAGCTGTATGAGGCCTCTTTTTATTTGAGACGAGTTGTACTTTATGGGGGAGTAGTTTAAGTTCACTTATAAATAATTGCAGAATTTTATTTTTATTTATTTTTTTTTACACCGTTCACATTTCACACTTAATAACTTGTTAGATTAATTCTACGGGTTTTATTGGGGGTCGTGGGGATACGTAATATGTGAAAGGTTTTTTTGTGTGTAATTTATGCACAATTATTTTTTATTAAATTTATTTTTTTATGATTTTTTTTTTTTTACACTTTTTTTTATGGCTTTTTTTTACTTTTTTTTAATCCTATGAAGGGAGAACTTTTTTTTTTTTTACATTTGTTTTATTTTTTTATTTTTACACTCATATTCATATATGCTAATGCATTATAATCTGTGTCAATCTGACACAGGCAGTGATCAGGGCAGCACACAGTCTGCCCTGATCACTGGCTTGTCACACAGACAGCCCTGGGGCTACTCTAGGTCCCCGGGGCTGACTGTGCAGCCGTTCCCCAGGCTCTGTCGGGTCACCGGGTGTTCCGATCACCCGACAGAGCAGGGGATCCCTTTGATTGCGCTGCGGAAAACGCACCGCCGCAATCAAAGGGTTAATGCACCGGGTTGCGGAGGTTTCCCCCGCTTCCCGGTGCTCGCAGGGGATGCTCTGGGATCAGGGCTGTGTAGTGCAGCCTCAATCTCAGCACAGCTGCGGTGCCGCAAACTCCGATGTCTGCAGCGACAAGAGAGTGGGCGGCCGTTAAGGGGTTAAATGTGGTGCACTGAAAGCCGATATTTACCACTGTCACTGGGATTGCCCCACAATTCAATCTTTCTGGGGCACGGTCGCCTCATACATACAGACATGCACGCAACGTATTTTTACCCCCTCGGCTGCATGGGCTATCTTTGGCTACCTGGACAAAGAGACTGCAGGAGTCACGCGTCGGGAATTTAAACTTTACATGTCCTTTTTGGCAGCAGCCAGGAAAACGATATTGCAGGTGTGGGCCCTTCTAGGACACTTTTTTTTTTCCCTAGATCAGGTCCTGTTTCTCCTAAATATGGACGGGGGTAGAAGCTACCCAACGGAAAGAAACAAAAGTACGGAATTTTTTTGACCTTTGGGGCCCTATCATAAACACCCTCCCGCGCCCGGTTCGTGACCGGATACGGACATGTTTTGAAACCACTGGGTGATACCTACGCCAAAGCTTGGGTGGACAGGAACCGATCCGGCGAGTCGACCCTGATCCGGAGGCATCTTCCTGGGGCCCCTGCCCACTAACCCCGTGACCTCTCCTAGAGCTATAGGCTAAAGTAGAGGTTACGCGACAGACCCGGGGTTGTTGTTTGTTCAAGGCAGAGCCGTCTTAACAGAATTATGGGCCCCTGGGCAGAGCACTGAAGGGGGCCCTGTCAAAATACATGACATCATACTTGGCCATACCTCGAGCCCCCCTCAAGCACACCCATATTATCACGCCACTTATGTCCGGCAGCCTACAAGACTGATTGGCAGGGCAGGGAGCCTTTGGCTCCCTTCTTCACCATGGTTCTCACCTGTTTTCACATCCTAAAAACACAAACCGTTAAATAAGCAAAGCCAACCAAGGGATCCTGGGTATGTTTCTTGTATTCCTGGGACATGCATAGACCACCCGTGTCCCCTATACTTGTGGGGCCCCCGGGCAACTGCCTAGTGTGCCCAATGGAAAAGATGGCCCTGGTTCAAGGGTATGCAGTCCTTCCATTTTCTGGAACATTGGGGTGGGGGTTGGACGACGGAGCATTTGGTCATAATAAAGCAGAGATAGGAGCGAACCGAGTCGCATGTTGAACAGTTTATTTGTTATAACTCCTGAGGCTTCTGTTGCCTCCGTTATGTGTTGCACCACGTTTGGTGCCAAAATGCAAAATTTATATAGGTGCCGGCGTGCACAGTTATTACTGTCAACATTCTTGTGATCGGCATCTGTAATGTATATTCTGTTTGTTGAAAGCTCTTAATAAAGACATGTTTAAAAAAAAAAAAAAAATAATAATTTTTTTAAGCTAAAACATAAAGAAAACTCTTATCAGTCGTACCAAATGGCAAAGTCAAAAAAACCCTGAAATTTCACCACTCCCTCGCCACCCACCCCAAGATTAGCACAACTGTTGTTTTTTTGTTTTTTTTTCACATTGTACCCCACAATTTTTTTTTTTTTGTTTTTTTGGGGGGGGGGGGTGTTTCTCATTAAATTCAATGGTATCATTAAAAAGTGCATCTTGGATCAGAAAAAAAAAAGCCCTCCTGCGACTACCCTGTTTCCCCAAAAATAAGACCGTGTCTTATTAATTTTTGCTCCTAAAGACGAGCTAACTCTGTCTACACTGCACAGGAAGTCAGTTTTTTTCAGCGTTTTTCGTTTTTTTTAAAAACGACTGTAAACATCTCCCATAGACTTCTATTGTAAAAACGTCCCACTGTCTCCACTGAGCTTCTTTTTTTTTCTGCTCATTTTTTTCACTGGTCATATTTTGCAACATGTTCTAAAAAACGCCAGAGCAGAAAATTTACTACAGGAGTCTATGGAAAGCGCCGGACGTCTTTTGGCGCGTTTTTGCCGCGATTTTTTTTAATGAAAACCCTCCCAGGAGACCCAAGTACCACCTATAATGGGTGGTAACAAAGGTTATATCTGATCAAATTTGCATACAGGTGTCTGCTGTGTCCTTTTTTTGTACCTTTTGTAATAAAATGATCATGCTTTGGGCGCTAATGATTTTTGCGCGGTTCATATTTTTCGCTAACGATACTTTTTTTTTATGGATTTTGCCGTCAGAATCCGCTTTGTTGCTAAAATCCTTTTTTTAACATATTTTGGCGCTAACAAAGTTATCTTGTTCTGATGCTAAAAATACGTTTTTTTTAACGGATTTTGGCACTAAAATCCTTTTCTTAACTTTATTAGCGCCAAAATCTGTAAAAAATAAATAAATAAATAAATAAATATTTTTGCCGTCAGAAGTGAGAACTTTATTAGCACCAAAATATGTTAAGAGAAGGATTTTGATGCCAAAATCCGTGAAAAAAAAAATGGACTTTAGGGCCAAAATCCGTGAAAAAATCTTATTTTTGGCAACAAAAGCGAGAGACTTTATTTGCACCAAAATTCGTAAAAATGCAGATATTGGCACCAAAATCTGTTTTAAAAAAAAAAAAAAAAAAAAATGTCCTTTAGGGCCAAAATCCGGAAAAAAAAAAAAATGTATTTTTGGCGACAGACGCGAGAACTTGGCGCCAAATTAATAAAAATGCAGATCTTAGCGCCAAAAATCCGTATAAAAAAACAGAATTTTTGGTGACAAACGTGAGAACTTTATTAGCGGCAAAATCCGTAAAAATGCAGATCTTGCCACCAAAATCCGTTAAATGGACTAAAGGGCCAAAATCCGTGAAAAAACTTATTTTTGCCAACAAACGCAAGATGACTGTATTAGCGCTAAAATCCGTAAAACGACTACAAGATCACATGTAAATGCAAAGATGAGCTTTTTTTACCCTTTTGTAGGGCGGAGTTACATCCAATGGCTTAATTTATGCACACATTAAAAAACAGGCTTGAAGACCAGCAAAAAACACACCAAAAAAAACGCAAATTGCTGCAAAAAACTGCGTTTTTTTTCAGCTGCTTTTGACAGGAGGGGACAGAAAAGTCAGCTACATGAACGTTTTTAGGAATACGGTTGCAGGTCGATTTTTGTCCACTGCAGGGAGACAGAGCCTAAGGATTATTTTTAGGGGGATGGGTTTTTTTTTGTTGTTTTGTTTTTTTTTGTTTTTTTTTCTCTATGAAAAAAATTCACATTTATTGTTGAACAAAACATCAACATGTATTAATATACTGTAGGGATTTCATCACAAACATCAGCAGAAGCAGCCAAACTCTGAATTTCATAACTAAAAAGGCACCATGTCTTATTTTCGGGGGTGTCTTATTTTCAGGGAAACGGGGTATGTAGGCGGAAAATAAAGTTATGGAGGCCGGGGAGAAAGAAAACGAATGTAAATTTTTGGCGAGGAGGGGTTAAATTACTCTAAGACCGCTAGAGGGCAAGTTTTAGTAATAGACACACTACATCTCCCTCAGTACAAGGTAGCAGAACATGCTCTGTGCAGAACTAAACCTGTAGGACAGGTCCAGCAGTAAATTGGCAGAATTCTGAGTACAGCTTTGGATGTGACTAGAGTAATCGTATAAGATCTCTGATGCGAAGCGACTGTATGTGTTGGTAATTTTTGCCGGTTTTCTGTCGTTTGCAGGACATGCCACCGGAGACCTTGTGGTACATCGACTCCTTTTGACTCCATCGTGCTTGGTGTGGCGCGCTGTTGTAAGGATGCCCGTACGTCCTGTTGGATTCCTTCCCAGCTTTGCAGAATTCCCGGTTCACAAAGTCCTTAACACGTGAGGTGCCTGCAGCCGGCGCGATGTTCCTGGCCCGGACGGACAAGCCGTGCTTCTTTGCATGTTTGGTTGCCTCTCAGGTGCTGTTTATTGTGCTCCTGTATCGGCGCGGCGCCTCCAGCGTGTTCCACGGGATATTCGGGGCCGACCCCATGTACGATTATACGAAAACGCAAGACGTCTACACCAACCTGAGCCTGTTCGTTCCCGACTCCGAGGCGGTGAGGACTCAGTACTGCCCGGTCACCTCTCCCATTCTCGGGGGGTGTTCCTTGCAGGTTTTGGGGTTTTTTTGCAAAATTTAGGACTCCTCGAAAAGCTGGAGTTCATGCAATTGCTGCGGTGCCTCTTTAGGGGGTCCCCCAATTTGGCTTCACCAACTCTCTCCTATTCATGGTCGGAACCATGTGACTCTACCTTGACACAAAACCAGGAGGGGTAAATCAGCTGAAGGGTATTGCCAGCAAAAAAGAGTTCTAGGCCAAGTTAAGGGTAGTGAAAACATAAGGAGATGAGGGGGTTCCTCCTTTATATTCACATCCTTGATCTGCATCTGGTCTGTTTAGCCTTTTGCTCCTCATCAGCACAAAACCTTAAAGGGGTTGTCTCGCTACAAAGATTAGCTTTGAAATTGTGGGGAACGTTATATGAAGACTTTTTTTTTTTCAAAATATATTGCTTAGTTTATTTTGCTTTGTTGAGGAGATAATGGGGTTCCTCCTTTATATTCACACCCTTGATAGAGATCTTCATCAGGTTCTTGTGCTGCTGAGGACCAAAAGATCTGCAGAACAAAACTATATGCTTTATTGGTTTGTGTTTCCATGGGACTGCACATCTGTGTCACAAGTGTTTTACACGGCACAGCTGTGATTTCTCTATTTTTGATTTAGCGGGGACTACGCATCCGAGTCACAAGTGTTTTATGTGGGACTGCACAGTACAGCTGTGTTCTGTCTGATTTATGTGGGACTGCGTCTGTCACAAAAGGGATTCACGTGGGGCTGCAGGTCAAAGGATTTAATGGGGCTGCAGTCACATAAGGGATTTATGTGGGGCTGCAGGTCACAAAAGGGATTTATGTGGGGCTGCAGGTCACAAAAGGGATTTATGTGGGGCTGCAGGTCACAAAAGGGATTTATGTGGGGCTGCAGGTCACAAAAGGGATTTATGTGGGGCTGCAGGTCACACAAGGGATTTATGTGGGGCTGCAGGTCACAAAAGGGATTTATGTGGGGCTGCAGGTCACAAAAGGGATTTATGTGGGGCTGCGTCTGTCACAAGGGATTCACGTGGGGCTGCGTCTGTCACAAGGGATTCACCTGGGGCTGCACAGTACAGCTGATCTCTCTCGATCAGTGCGCTGCTTTGCTTCCACATACATACAGTGCGTGCTCCTGTCCGACTCGTCCTGGGCTTCGCCTCCATTGCTAAGCACATGTAAATGGTAACCAAGGGCGGACATGCTTACATTTTAGTTTCCCTCATTTTAAACTATGATCTTTTTAGTGAGACAACCGCTTTAAAGCTAATTTTAAAGGGGTTTTCTCACTAGATAGTTTCACAGAGCCACAGCCATCTTTTAATGAACACTTCCTGGTCAGGCTGTGGGTGGGTCTATAGCCGCGATTAGTTCTGCTGTTCCTACCTATTCCTGTAACAGTGACATGACTGCAGGCGATTTATATAGTGTAGTATACAAGAGCTCTAAAGAGTGAAAGTTAGATAAACTCCGTTGCTGGAGATAAGACTGCAGGGATTGAGTCACCATGGACGGACTGACTAACAGGAGCAATGAGAGATAAGAGACTGAGGAGAGACAAGTGGGAAGAGAAGGTTGGCAACCAGAGATACTTGTGTGGTCCAAAAGGAGAGAAAATTATTTATCTCCTGACCAAAGCAAAATCAAAACAGCAATGTATTTGGTAATAGTCTTCATTTATCTGTCCCTAAATCTTAAAAGCTAATCGCTGGGGTGAGAAAACCCCTTTAAGCATTTGAAGTCTAAGAGACAGAAGGAGGATTACTGTTCTTCCTCTTCTCTCTGCACATCTCCTGCATCTTGTCCCTCTTCTGCTTCGCTCTGTTAGATCATGGCTAAGTCTTTGGCTTTAAAGGGGTTTTATCATTACATTAAATGGCCTTCAGAATAAGGGGACAGTGAAAACAAACAACTTTGCAATTGGATGTCATTAGCAAAGCTGTCTTTTGTTTTGTGTAAACACTGTTCCCCAGTGCCGGTCGGATTCTTCCTCCTTTCATTTCATTGGCTGAAGGCTCTACTAATTTACATTCTGTTCGGCCCCCGGTCGTATTCACGGGAGCGCGCATTCCTGCCTCTCTCACTCAGAATAAGGGGCGGCAACATTTCACTCGGCACAGCCAGCAGCTGCACAGTAACACTGCAGCTGCATCTACAATCAGAAAACGGCAGAATTGTGCCTCGGTGCCTAATGCTCCTGCATGTAAACATAGAAAGGGAGACAGATCTGTGCTGCTCTGGATGAGTTCATAGAAGACTGGATTCAACTGTAACAAACCTCCAGCTGTAAGAGGAGAAGAGATCAGTGCTCTCAGGTCATAGAAGACTGAATGCAGGCCTGTGCTATGTAAACAAACAAAATAAGACTGCATAGGGAGAGGACAGTGACATGTGGACTCAGACAGAGAGGAGGGGGGGAAGCACACTGACTCGGGAGCGAGCATGAACAGAGAAGGGGGGGGGATGATGTCATCCCCCTTCAGTTAAGAACCACCCAGCTGGGAGGGAAGAAACGCCCCTGGATTTGTAGAGCTGAGAAACAGAGTACAATGAAACAGCCGAACTGATGAAGTCCCCTTTAATATCCTGTGGGACATCTGCCTGGGATGAGCGAGGCACTTTTCCTCTTCCCTGAGCAAAGCTCGGAGTAAGGCGTAAAGGAGTGAATTGCTTCAGCCGAGATGGGCCGCGGCATCGGCCGGTAAGGTTTCGCAGACGGCGTCGGATTGTTTGCTGTAGTTCTCTGGCCCACAGGTGAGCGCGGCGGTAATGAACACAACGTGCCCTCACATGTCAGCGCTCCTGGCAGATGAAATGCACCGCGTCCGGCAGAAAGGTCACATCTGACACCCCTGCTGCTTTACGAGATGGAAAGTGGTTTGGCTTGAAAGGTCAAAATAAAGATGGAGCCGTCAGGAGAGATTTGTCTGCTCGCCTCTACTGTAATCGAAAACCTTAAAATGAGCGATCGGACACAGAACGGGAACAAAGAGTCAGAAGGGGAGGGGGTGGGAAACGCGACGCCTGGGAATCATTGAAATGCGTTTCTTAAAGGGATCGTCCACCAGTACCTCCAGCTATGGGGGCAAAACTGCTAGGGTTAAGTTTCCCTACCAGCGCCACCCCAGGAGAAATTATGCATTACATGATTAATACTGAAATTAATGGACTGTCTAAGGGTGTGTAGTAGTTCCCCACAGCGCCACCATAGGTGAAATGATGCATTACATGATGAATACTGAAATCGGTGGACTGTCTAAGCAGAGTCGATACTGAAAGCTCCTGGGCCCCAATGCAAAATCTTTAAAAGGGCCCCCAATTGTCTAGTACCATTTAAAATACTAGAGTCGTCTTATGTGGCAGAGAGGTCTTGGGGCCCCCTCAGGCTTCAGCACCATGTAGCGACTGCTACCTCGGAACCCCCTATAGCTACACCTCTGTGTCTAAGGGTGCTTAGTAGTTCCCCCACAGCGCCACCAGAGGAGAAATGATGTATTACGTGATGAATACTGAAATCTGTGGACTGTCTAAAGGTGCTTAGAAGTTCCCCACAGCGCCACCATAGGTGAAATCATGTATTGCACAGTGAATACTGAAATCAGTGGACTGTCTAAGGATCCAGCAGGGTGCACAGTGCTTAAAGGATTGTTCCAGGCCATAACAACGCTCAGGGTATGAGTAGAAATGGAAGATTAGACTCCTCCTTACCTCCCGGACGCTCCGTTCACTCCCGGCTGCCGGTCCACTCGGAAGTAAGCAGTGAGCGTCCATCATACACGTGACCTCTGTGGCCTGTGATTGGCTGCGGCTTCAGGTGAAAGACCCTACACTGCTTCAGTGGCGGTGAATGGACTGGCAGCCAGGAGCGTCCAAGAGGCGAGTATGAGGTTTCTCTTCTATTTTTACTCCTACCCCAACAGACAAGCGAGCAATGTAGGAGCCCGGAGCACCCCTTTGAATGTTCCCCACAGCGCCACCCCGGGACAAATGAGGTAATACATGGTGAATACTGAAGTCGGTGGACTGTTTAAGGGTGTTTAGTAGATCCCACAGCGCCACCTCAGGAGAAATGATGTATTACACAGTGAATACAGAAATAAGCAGACTGTATAAGGGTCCGTTAGGGTGCACAGTGCTTAGTAGATCTCCACAGCGCCACCTCAGGAGAAATGATGTATTACACAGTGAATACAGAAATCAGCAGACTGTATAAGGGTCCGGCAGGGTGCACAGTGCTTAGTAGATCCCACAGCGCCACCTCAGGAGAAATGATGTATTACACAGTGAATACAGAAATCAGCAGACTGTATAAGGGTCCGTTAGGGTGCACAGTGCTTAGCAGTTTCAGATTATGCTATAGGCGTTAAATGAAGTGACAGGCGGCACAGATGTGTAGGGGGATGGGATGGTGCAGATTCATCTGGGTGTAGTTGAAATGCGCTCCCTTCTTCGAGGATTCAATCAATAAAGGATCTTCCAAAACTAGGGCGATGGGGATCGGACGCTAGTTCCCTTCTCTGTGAGGACAGGATAGCAGGGGTTTATTTTGTCTACAGCGCCACCACAGGAGAAGTATTGCATTACATGGTTACTGTTTAAATCAGTGGACTGTCTAAGGGTCCGGCAGGGTGCACAGAGCTTAGCAGCTGCCATCGGTGCATTAGATGATGAATATAGCAACCGAGGGCACAGCTAGGTCTGGGGGGATGAGGTAGTAGATTAAACGAGCCCTCCTTGTAAGAATTCAAACCATTAAGGATCTCCCAAAAATAAGGTGATGAGGGATCGGCGGCTGGTACCTTTAGCTTCAAGGACATACAGCGCCACCACAGGAGAAACATTGCATTACATGGTGTCTACTAAACTCAGTGGGCTGTATAAAGTTCCTTCAGGATCCGTCAGGGTGCACTGTTATTTCTGATGTGCCATTGATGTTCAATGGAGCCACAGAGGGACCGTCCTTTCAGACTCCACCTTGTCATCGGGGAAAAGCGAAATCTGGTGATTTTTAGGGATCCATTGGGATCCCCCCCCCCCTCCCCCTCCATACAGCCCTGACAGTCAGCAGATCCGGACTCCCTACCTCCGTGTATGGGCACCTGCAGTGTGTTGCAAGCTCTCGAGTCCCCTCTAGGTTTTGAGTTACTAGTCTATATATACTATTCCATCTTCTCCTCTATAGTCCTTATTCCACCACGGAGACATAACCACAAGAGATGTATATTTTGGGCCTTTTTTGAAAAAACCCCAATTGAAAAAAAAAAACCCCCCAAAATAAAAACCCCTTTTTTGGGGTTAAAAAAAAAAAAAAGGGTTTTTGGGCCAAAAATTTTTTTTTAAAAATTTTCCCCGGGTTTTTTAAAAAAATTTCCCTTTTTTTGGGGGGAAAAGGGGGGTTTTCCCCCCCTTTTTAAAAAACCCCCTTTTTTTTTTAAAAAGGACCCCCCCCCCCCCCCCGGGGGGGCCCCCCCTTTCCGGGGGTTTGGGGGTTTTTTTTTTCCCAAAAAGTTTTTTTTTTAAAATTTTTTAAAAAAATTTTAATTTCCTTTTTTTTTTTCCCCCCCCCGGGAAAAAAAAATTGTTTTTTTGGGGTTAAAAAAAACCCAGGGGGGGGGGTTTTTTTTTAAAAAACCCCCCCCCTTTTAAAAAAAAAAAAGGGTTAAAAAAGGGGGGGAGCCCCCCCCCCCACCCCCCCCCCCCCCCCCCCCCGCCCCCCCCCCCCCCCCCCCCCCCCCCCCCCCCCCCCCCCCCCCCCCCCCCCTTTTCCCCCCCCCCCCCCCCCCCCCCCCCAACCCCCCCCCCCCCCCCCCCCCCCCCCCCAAAAAAACCCCCCCCCCCCCCCCCCCCCCCCCCCCCCTTTTCCCCCCCCCCCCCCCCCCCCCCCCCCCCCCCCCCACCCCCCCCCCCCCCCCCCCCCCCCCCCCCCCCCCTTTTTAACCCCCCCCCCCCCCCCCCCCCCCCCCCCCCCCCCCCCCCCCCCCCCCCCCCGGGGAAAAAACCCCCCCCCCCCCCCCCCCCCCCCCCGACCCCCCCCCCCCCCCCCCCCCCCCCCCCCCCCCCCCTTTTCCCCACACCCCCCCCCCCCCCCCCACCCCCCCCCCCCCCCCAAAACCCCCGCGGGTGCGTGTTTTGCGTTTAAGGTTTTTTTTTTTTTAAAGAATTGACGTCAATTTTTTTTTTTCCAAAAACCCCCTCAGAAACAATAAGTGTGCTTTTTTGGAGCCCAAGAAACGGATCCAAAAGCGCAACATACTGAACTTTAGTAACCTAATGACAGCATTTTTCTTTTGGGTTTTAAAAAAAGTCCAAAGAGGGCGCTTCCATCATTTTAAAATGTGTTAATCAAATAAATTTTTCTTTTTATATTAATTTAAATTATAAAAGCGTTTTTTTTACAAAATGGGGGTTTATAGAAGTTTTAACTAATACATTAAGTTTTAGATAACTAGGGTTTATTATAGAAAGTTGAGTGGGGTTTTTGTATTAACTAAACCATCAACATTCTTAAATTTAAATAAAAAAAAACATGAAATTTAAAATTAAAATAAAACTTCTATAAAATTTTTATAAACACCCATTCAAACTAAACGCTTTCCCTAAAATTTTAATACATAAAAAAAGCGATTTAGAAGATTTAAAAACAGTAAAATGCTGGAAGCGCCCTCCCATTTGGGGTTCATCTGAAAAAGCATATAAAAAAATTTTTTTATAGGGCCCCCTACACATGATTTAAATTTTGTGAGTTTCAATTCTGCACAGGTGACCAATTATTTCAGTGCATTCTGGGAGATCCCCGAAAACATTGACCTGTTTTTTGGGCCCTGAAAGGGCTGGGGTTTAAAACCAAAAGGTCTAAAATGAAAATGTTAAATCCCTTTGGTTACTAAAATTCCCAAAAAGTTCTTCAGATTTAAATGGACCTCTAAGGCCGATTTTAAATTTTATTAATACATAAAAAGGAAAATATATTGCCCAAAAAATTCAAACCTTTTTAAACTACAACGTATGTGTTAAAATGTTTGTTTTTATGTTTAAAGGGGTATAAAAAGGTAAATATGTATATATAATAAATAATATATTTTTAAAATTTATATATATTTTTTATACTATATATATATATAAATAATATAAAATATATAAAAATATATGTTATATTTTTTTTTTTTATTTTTTTTTTTTCTCCAAAAAAGCATCAGCTGCTTTCATTTTTTTGGGGTCGGGTTTTTGGGGGGCGGTTTGGGTGCTTTTACAAAATTAGTTAGTTAGTAGGTTTTTAAAGAAGACACATTCCAATCGAGTTTAACCAAGGGTGGGTGGGGAAAATGGGTGAAAGGGAAAAAGACAAAAAACTTAAAACCCAGGGTCCCCACTGGTTTAAAAACCCCCAAAACCCCACAAGGGAAAAAAACCAACCGCTCCAGAAAAAGAAACCCAAAAACTGACCCCAAAAACCGCCACCCCCCAGGATCCAGGGAAAATTTTTCCTAGCTACGTACGCATTAATATTTTTTAGCCAGTAGGGGCTAAGCCCTTTTTTTGAAACTCCTACATTCCTGCTGTGACCAGCTCCTCGGCGGCAAACCCCCAGATTTAAAAGTTCTTTTCAGTAAGAAAACCCCTTCCCTCTTTAGATTTTTAAACCTTTTTTTCTCTATCAAAGGGAAAAGTCCCCCCCTTTCTTTTTAGGGGGCTTCACCTGAAAAAAAATTTTTTTCCCCTACTTTTTGTAGGGCCCCTTTATAATTTTTTAAAATTAATCATGTCCCCCCCCCGGAGCCCTTTTTTTCAAACTAAATAATTTTAATTTTACAACCCCTCCCTCATAACAAAAATCTCCATTCCCCTTATAAATGGTTGCCCGTCTTGGACCCTTTTCCCAGCCCCTATTACAATCCTTCAAAAAACTGGGGCCCCAAACTGAACGCATATTCCCCAAGGTGGTCCCCCAAATGCTTTTTTACCGCCCTTTTAAAAGACTCCTTGTCCCGCGGTCCTGCCTCATTTTTTTTAAAAAACCCCCAATATCCCTTTCTGGCCCCTTTGAGGGGCTGATTTTACATTGGGCTGTTTTTTGTAGTTTATAATTTAAAAAACCCCAACTTTTTTCAAAAGCGATTTTCCCCAAATTTTTTCTCCCCCAAGGGAAAATGGGTGCCGTAGATTATTTCCCCCAGATTTCCCCCAAACCTTTTCATTTTTTTCACATTGAAAACCCCCTTTTTCCAATGGGTGCCCAAACTCAAATGGGGCCATCCCGGTTTCAATTTAAGACAACCCTTTCCCTAGATTTCACTAAACCCCATAAACTTGGTGCAACTGCAAAAATCCCAAAAACCCGGGCCCAATTTATCCCTTCCACTATATCGTTAATAAAAAACATTAAAAAAGGGGAAAGGGCCCAATACTTTACCCTGCGGGCCCCCAAATCACAACCGGGGGCCCCTTCAGAAATAGGGGTCATTTTCCACCACTCTCTTATTAAAGATCCACACCATTTTTTTAAAACCCCCCTTACCACTGTTTTCTCTAACCCCAAAGGGTTCTAATTTTTTCTAACAAACGCTTATGCGGGGCAGTGTTCCCAAACCCCCTTTTTCAAAGTCTAAAACACAAATCCACACTTCCCCGCTATCCGGGCTTCAAATCCCCCCTCTTCAAAAAAAGAAATCAGATTTGGGCTAAAACTTCGTCCTTATAAAACCCCTGGGTGGGGAAAACACTAATAAATTTGTTTGTAACATACTCCCCTTTTTAAAAATTTCCCCAAAAGACCCTTTAAACTTTTTTTCCCAAAAACAGATGTTAAACTTTTCTGGTCTATAAATTTCCTGGGCAAACTTTTGAAAACCTTTTTTGAAAATGGGAACACTTTCCTGCGGCAGGCTCCCGGGGCCCATACCGATTTACCAGGGAACTCTAAATAATCCCTGGGAAAAGGGCAAACTGAAAAAAACCAAACTTAAACTTTTTTAAAAAACTCTTTGGGGAATGCCCCCAGGGGCCCGACCTGTTCACATTTAGTTTTTTTTAACTTGGCTTTGAAATTTTTTACACTGACCAATTAATTAAGGGAAAAAGAATTTTAATTTAAAAAAATACTGGCACCACCTAAAATCCCACTTGGGCCCAACCCCCCCAACTAAATATCTCCTTGATAGAAATACCGAGCTGAAAGGGAAACCCATTTAGTACCTCTTCTTTCTCTTGGTCACCAGTACCACCCCCATCACAGGTTTTTAAGGGTCCCACTTGGGGCCCGGGCCTTTTTCTTTTTTTGGGATTTAAAAATTTTAAAAAAAAATTTTTGGGGTAAGTCTTCTATCCTTTGGGCCCCTTTCCCTTTTAGTTTTAAATTTTTCTGCTTTTTTTCACTTTTTTTCGATTTTTTTTAACCTTTTTTAATTTTCAAAAGGGTGAGGGCCCAGCCCCCTGACTTAAATTTTAAAAAACCCCTTTTTTTATTGGTTTTTTAACCCCCTTTTAAAAAAGGTAAAGCCAAAATGTTTGGTTTTTTAAATTTTTTTGTCGCCTTTACATTTTACCCAAAAAATATTTTTGCAAAAAATTTTCCCCCAAAAATATTTTTAAAGCTCCCCCATTGGGTTCTAAATCACTATTTTTCTAATAGCTGCTCCCATTCCCCAGGCCGTATTGCGTCCCCAAAAAGAAAAATTGGGCCCTTTTTTAAAAATTTAAATGTTTTTTTAAAATTTCCCCTCGTTTTTTTTTTTTTTCCCCCGTTTTATTTCTAAAAAAATTATTAGGGTCACGTTTACCCCAGATTTTAGAAAACCTACCGGGCCCCACAAAATTCTTTCTTTTTTTAAAATTGACCAATCCCAAAAGAGCAACACTTTATTGGTCCCCCCCCAAACGCCCCTTTAAAATTTTTCCCCCTTTAAAAGATTGTGAACTTCCTTCCTTTTTTCAGCGATGCAGAACCTTTACCCCCAAACAATTGCCTGGGGAAAATTTTAAGTCACCCCATTATTTTCACTGTACCTCCTGAGTTGCCCCAAACCCTTTTATTATGCATCTGGGTTTTTCTATCTCCCAGTGATGTTGGGGGGTCTAAAATTTACACCAAAAAAAAATTTTTTTCTGATATTTTCTGTGAAAAAGGGACCCAAAAGAGGACCCAAAACGTCTGTGAACAACCTAAGACGCTTTTTTTGCCCATATCACCAACAGACCCAGCTTTCATATGGGGCTCGTTTGGGTTCTAGGGGAAAACAACCATCTTACTGCTAGACCTTTTCATACATCAGGCCCTTGGTTTAGATTGAGGTTTTCCAACCAAAACCCTTTTGGGCCCCCCCGGCAACCCTCCCTGACCCTTTCCCCAGGTTTAACCCCAGAGGTGGGAGACAATTAGCAGGAAAAAGGGGTAATATTTCGCCCTTGGGGGAGTCGGCAGATCTGATGAAAAAATCCGGCAGCACCCCCAGGGACCCCAGCGCTGGCGGATTCCCCTTTTGGGGGCCGGACGGGTCGGGTTTATCTGGTCTGCGAGAGGAAAGCTATAAAACGGAGCTCGTTAACCAAAACTCCAGCCGGGGTGGAACCACTGCAGGAGTATGGACTCCTGGAGGGGGGAGGGGGTTTTGGTTTCCCTAACTTTTATTAATCTCTCTTGAAACAGTGGAAAAGAACCTTCATTTTTTATTTCCCGGGGTGATAAAAAATCTGTTCTACATTATTCTTGCAAGGTGTATAAACTCGCTACAGTTACAGCCCCTTTTGTTGTATTCATAGGGTTGGGGTTTACAAGTCGGACTGTATCCTGGGGTCCCCAGTAGAGGAGAAAAATTGGGGGGGAGGGGGGGCGCCCGAAAAGGGGACGATTGGGGGGGGGGGGGGTGCGCACCGGCGAAGGAGACGATTGGGGCGGGGTCGGAGGTGGAGGAGGTGAGTGTTGTGTTGGTCCCAGCAGTGGCGGGGGGGGGGGGAAGGGCTTGGGACCCTACAACTACCATACAAGACTCTTGCACGCTGTTTCTTGCTTTCTGCCTTTCCCCCAGCTCTGACCAACCATCCCAGGGGGTTGTCCTTTTCCCCCCGTGGCCATTGAGCCTTCATTGAACCTATTGTCTTGTTTGCCAAAACGCATGTAGTTTTGCTGTGCTTCTGAAAACTGTTTGGGGATTAAAAACTTTAAAAAAATGGGGCACATTGGGAAAAAAAACACCTGCGTGTTTTGTTTTTTGGGGTCATAAAAAAGGCCAATGCCCTGAATGGGGCTTTTCGTCATCGGGCTTGCTCGCCCTTCCCTTGACAAAATATCACTTAGCTTGAGCCACCCTGTAGCTGAATCTTTAGAAAAACCTTTTAATTCCGCACGCCTCCCGGAAAATGAGGCATTGCCAGTCCCCATTCACATCATGGTTGTCTGTAAAGACAGGACGGCCCCTCCTGATGAAGACCTCTTTGGGGGCCACTTTCAAGAGAATCAAAAAAGCCTCATGGGAAATGAGCTTGGTTGGCATTCATCCCAGTCGCTTGCGGGCTCATGTTTTTGGATGCAAATTTGGGGAAACGCACGTCCAATAGGTGGCGCGGGCTGAGCCCCTAGCGTTTCCCATGAGCTTTTTTAGAATATATTTAAATTTCAGTGGAGCAACTCGTGGTGTATAAGTCTCCACAAACCTACAGGGTTTTCTCCTAAAAGAGGAATTTAACCCCCTTTCAGAGAGGGGGAGCAGACCGCAAATAGGTTTTTAAATTGACAACCCCTTTAAGGTACATAGGGACCAACATTTCAGCACAGTTGTCCACATTTGACCCAAACTGCAGGTTCTACTTCACACTGATAAAGGAACCTTTAAGGGGGCTCTTCCACCACACACATTGACAACGTATCTTTGGGATCCCCCACCAGTGTGGGCCACCGGATAAGTGGACCTAACACTTTGTAAGATCTTATTCCCTGGATCTTACTTGTACTTTTTTCCTTCTTTAGTTGGTCCTTTAACCATAACTCTTCGCAAGCCACCCCTTTGAAAAACCAAAGAAGAACCGCTACGTGAACCCCGGAGGGTACTTCAGCCCCAGGCACTGCTTCGGGAGGTATAGGACGGCTGTGATAATACCGCACAGGAACAGAGAGTCGCACCTCCGGAAATTTCTACTACCCTTTACCCCTTTCCTCAACGGGAGAGCTACACAGCAATATTTGTGGTCCATCAGGTAACGTACATGTCTCCACCGTCTAGTTCCTTTCGGTGGGTTCCTTAGCTGAAGAAATTGACCTAGATCAGTGGGCTCCCCAAAGGGGGTTCTCCAGCGGGACTACATTCCCCTCATGCCCCGATAAGATAATATAAACATGATGGGGGTTGTAGTTTCAACCTGGGGAAACGCACTTTCAGCCATTTCTAGGTCAACTTGGCAGATTGTAGTGGGTTAAAACCGCCCGGGGTCGCCCGCCTTAGCTAATTGGGCAAGGCCCCTGCTGACTTGGGGTCCCCCTCCCTTACCTCACCCGATTGCCTTCCGGAAAAATTTCATAAACCCCACCCCTTCACAGGCTGCCCGAAAATATTTGGTGGGCTGTATGTTGTGCAGGCCTGGTCTAGGTAGTGGGTTTTTCGGTTTTCTTGTGAAATTGTATTGTCTACCATCTGTGGGTAGGAGCAGGTCAAACCTTCTTGCCCGCATTTGGGCTAACAGGGGAAACCCTTTACTTCTTGTTCTTTACTATACCTTGCCAACCCCCAAGGGCCCCGTTAAAGGGGCTCTAATTTTTGGATCGTAACTTTTGATAGACCCCCCCCAAGGGGGGTCTCCCCCTTTAGGGCCTCACTTGCTCTCTTGGCTTCTTCTCCTTAGAGTCTACCTCTGTGCTAAGGCCTGGTTCACACCTACGTCAGACGTTCCATTTGGAGCCTTCATCATAGACTCCATCAGAAATGCATGCAGCACAGTAGACAAAGGGCCCTTTTTGGGCCGGTTGGTGCCATCATAAATGGGCCCCCTGTTTTTTCCATTTTCTTTTGTTGTCTCTTTTTTTTTCCCAGGGGGGGGGCGGAATGGAGAGCTGAGGGAACCAGCCTTTGAACGGCCAGACCGCACCCTGTTTTAGTTTTGCAGACCATGAGAAGTCCTATAGGTCTATGTATTGAGATCTGATGCAGCTTTCTTTCCTTCTCCACAGGGTTTTTTTTCGGAAGCAGAGGGCCCTTTAGGGGGTAAGTCATAAACCTAGATAAAGGGGGGCCTCCTTTATTTCCTCTCCTTACCTTGGAATCCTTTCCTAATACCTGCAGCCCCGTAGTAAAAAAACATTACGGTGGGGGCCACAGTAGCAATTTCAGTTTTCCCCCGGGCCCCCCCACAGGGTGGGGGAATAAGTAATTACACAGTTTCTATTGAAATCAGGGACAAGTCACGTGTACCCCACCCAACTTTTAAAAGGGGTTTTTTTACAGCGTTTTTCCCCTTTCATAAAACCCACCCACAGCGTGAGGAGCCGGTGATTAGCATATTTATCTTCTCTGTAATGGTCTCCTCGGGCTGTGGGTGGTTCTGTACATTATTGCCTTTTTCCCTTTCTCTTAAGTACTGACTGTTTACTGACAATGGGGAATGTTTTTTTTTTAGAAACCCAAAAGGACAGTGCTGGGAAATGAAAACAATGGCTTTTATGTAATGTTTAGAGATAAATTGTTTGCTCATGAGCTTAGTCCATGGGGTGACGTCCTCCCCCAAAAAAGATAAAAATTTGGGCTGTTAAAACATAACATAGGAACCTTGGCACCAGAGCACATAAAATGTCTCCTAACTCATGGAGCATTTCCCCATACTTTGAAAAAAAATTTAATTACCCCCCCCTTCATGTTTAAAAGCTAAACTTTTTTTTTACGAAGAACCCCCCTTTAACAGGGGCCCCCTGTTGAACCCCAAAATTTTTTGATTGGGGTGCTGAAAAAGGGTTTATTCAGGGTATGGCTATTTTGGGTCAATTTGGGTTTAAAGTCAAATACACATGGAGTCACATTTATGCCAAAATAACTGACTTGCAGCCAGGAGGCAGCCAGACGGACGGAATGACCCATAAGGACCTGGGAGGTTGTCACAGGGATCTGGGGCCGACGCATCCCACACTATGGAGGGGCCAAGAGCCAAACACCACCCCCAGGGGGTCCCCCAGCTGGGAGGGGGCCTAGAGCCAACACCACCCTCCAGGGGGTCCACAATGCTGGAGGGGCCATAACCAAAACCCCCCATCCAGGGGCCCCACACTGTGGAGGAGCCAAGAGAAAAACCACCCTCCAGGGGCCCCACAGTGCTGGGGGGGATAAGCCCAAAACCACCACCGGGGGCCCCCCGCTGCTGGGGGGACATAGAGCCAACACCACCATCCCGGGGTCCCAACTGCTGGGGGTCCATAACCAACACCACCATCCGGGGCCCCACAGCTGTGAGGCCCATAAGCCAACACCCCCATCCGGGGGCTCCCACAGCTGCGGAGGTCCATAGAGCCAACACCACCACCGGGGGCCCCAAACACTCTGGAGGAGCCATAGACCAAACACCACCTGGGGGGCTCCCAGTCCCTGAAGGGAGCCATAGAGACACCCCCAAACCAGGGGCCCCCACAGCTGCGGGGAAGGAGCCATAGACCCAAACCACCAGGGCCTCCACACTCAGGGAGGACCATAGGCCAACACCCCCCATCCGGGGGCCCCCACAGCTGCGGAAAGGACCATAAGACCCCATGGGGGCTCCCAAGCTTGGGGAGGGTCATAGAGCCAACCCCACCATCCAGAGGCCCCCACAGCTGCGGAGGGGCCAAGACCCAACACCCCCATCATCCGGGGGCCCCACACAGGCCCAAACTGGGTTCTGTAAATTAGAGGTAGGGTAGCTTGGAATCTTGCTTTCCAGCCAATGTGGGAACTTTGCCGTGTGACCTGTCGCATTGCTCGCCCCCTTTTTCCTCCGCAGTTCCTGCCCTTATTCACGGGCGCCATTTGCCCTTCACGACACCTTGACCCAGCATCGAAGGCACAAACGCGCATTCAAAATTTACAACCCCTTTGCTCCCAAAAGCCAATAATCCTCTCTGCTCTGATAAATCGCCCTTTTTAACCTATGACAGTAAGTGAAGTGTGCGCATACAGCCTATCACACCTTAGATAGCCACCAACCGCGCACCCCATGACTTCTTTTAAAACTACATTGAAATAGGAACGGGCTAAAAACACTTGGGCGTGTAGGTTACAAGCAAAATTACCCGATTTATGCTTGCAAATATACAGTCATAATCAAATTTTGCACCACATGCCCCGTTCTGTGGGCCCTAAGGGAAACCCTGAGAGCCCAGTAAACGTGCATTTTGGGAGCATCGCCCATTTCCCTTTTGGGTCCCCCCCCCCCCCCCCCA
>JAODAL010021775.1:0-66269 GCA_025379985.1 Phyllomedusa bahiana
GCTGTACACAGGCTCTGATTTTATTACCCCCGCCATACAGTGACCATATAGTGGTAGATACTAGTTGTTGAAAACCGCAGACATATAAGTGATTACCCCCGTTACATTTTTAACTACCGGAGAGTCCTTTTTTTGCATCGTTACTTTTCCCTTTTTTCTCCATCCCGGTTTAACCTTCATTGATGCTCCCGGGAATACTTTTCCCTGAGGGTTTGGACACAAATATTTAAATCCTCAAATTTTTCCCGCAACTCCTTAATTTAAAGGGATAGCAGTCCCCCCATTAGTATTAGGGGCAAGAAGCGTATAGGGGGGCCCCAGGAGGGATTGGGGCCCAAGGGAGTATATAGGGGCGCAAAGGGAGTTTTGGGGGGGACAGGCATATAAAGGGGGGGACAGGGAGTATATAGGGGGCACAGGCAGTATAAATGGGGGACAGGCAGGGTTTTAGGGGCACTAGCATTATAGGGGCATGGGCGTTTTTAGGGGCCAAGGAGGTAATGGGGGCCAAAGGGATTATATAGGGGCACTGAGGAGTATATAGGGGACTGAGGCAGTTAAAAAGGCACTGAGGCAGAATAGGGCCCCAGGCATATATAGGGCCCCAAGAAGGGTTTTAGGGCCTGAGGGATATAAAGGGGCCTAGGCAGTAAAATAGGGGCCCCCAAAGGCAGGTAATAGGGCCACAGGCAGGCATATGGGGCACAGGCGGGTTTTAGGGGCCACAGGGAGGATATGGGGGGCCACAGGAGGGGAAAAAGGGGGCCACAGCAGGGTTTTTAAGGGCCAAGGGGGGATTTTAAGGGCCCCAGGGGAGCATTATAGGGGGACAGGCAGCAATAGGGGGACAGACGGATATGGGGGCCCCGGGGAGTATTTGGGGCCACAGGCAGGCATTTTTAAGGGGCCACGACAGGGAAATTGGGGGCCACAGGGAGGGGTAGGGGGCCCCAGCAGGGAAGGGGCCACAGGCAGTATATGGGGGGCCACAGGCAGTATAGGGGCCACAGCAGGCAGTTATAGGGGACTGAGGCAGGTAAAAGCTTTAAAAATAACAACATTAATACTCACCTTTAAACCCCCCGGGGAGCGCCTCCGTCCTCTTCAGCCCCCGCTCCCCGCATTTCCCCGGCCACGGCCTAACCGTTCGCCCAGAGAGGCAGCGTCGCGATGACATCACGTCATCGCACGCTGCGGCTGAGGCGCACGGGCCCGCGGCGGGTCCCAGCGCTGTGAGGGCCCGCGGGCCCCCCTGTTCGGACCTGCGGGTCCGCACTGTCGCGGGGGAGGGGGCGCCCCGTTTTCCGCCCCCAAAGCCCGCAGCTGCATGGGCTCCAGCGACGCACATGCAGCTGAGGGGCCCCTCGGTGCCCAAGCCCCGCACGGCCTGGGGCCCGGGGACCGGGGCACAGGGTTTTTTATTTCGGGCCCGAGCCCGAATAAAACAGCCAGCGACGCCCCTGGGTAATAGCCCGGGTGGCCAGGGGTGAAGTCAGGCAGGGCCAGGGGCAAATACCACAGGACCAGGGGCTAGAAAGCCAGATAGCCAGGCAGGGCCGGGGGCTAGAAAGTAGCAGGGCCAGGGGCTAAAGCCAATAGCCAGGCGGGGCCAGGGGCTAATAGCCAGCAGGGCCAGGGGCTAGTTTAGTCAGGAGGGCCGGGGCTAGATAGCCAGATAGCCAGGAAAAGGCCCAGGGCAATAGCCAGGCAGGGGCAGTAAGTATTTTAAAAAAAAAATAAAGATTTTACTACCTGATGTCTTTCCCTCCTCTTCCCCCAATCCGTCCGGAGGGGCCCGCTCTACCGAGTGGGGACAGCGGAGCAGGCCGGATTACTCTCACATCGGGCCCTGCCCCGCCTCCTGGACTGAACAGAGGGGATAAATAGTCCCAGATTCATTCTTGGCTGCTGCCTGCACCGTCGGTGCAGGCGGCGGCCGGATGGCTGCAGGGCTGGTCAGTGACCCGGGGCCGTGCAGCGGGGGGGGGCCTGCCGGGGTCCCCGCCCAGGGACCCGCGCATAGCACCATTGCGGCCCCTGTGCGTGCCCCGGGCACTGGGCGCCCGCCGGGGGGGGGGGGGGGGACGACAAAACCCGGCCCCCTCGGGGGGCCTCCGGTCGGCCCTGCGGCCCGGACCCCAGCGGGCCCCCCGGGCAATTCCGGGTTTGCCCTATGGCCATCCGGGGCCTGGGCTAACTATAGCCAGTGCGAAGTAACAGTCTCTACTGGCCTGGGCCTGATGGGCCCAAAAGGCCTTTTTTCCACATAAAAAAAACGAGTATTATAAAATTCACATGGTAACTACCCTGTTTCCCCAAATAAGAACCCCCGAAAATAAGACATAGTGCATTTTTCTTTTTTGCAATTGAGAGTTTGGTGCTTAGCTGATGTTTGGATGAAATCCTACAGTAATTAAAAAAGTAAAGTTTTTTTCACAATAAAAGTGAATTATTGTCATGGAAAAATAAAAATCCCCACAAATAAGGTTTTGTTCGTCCTTTTTGGGGGCAAAAATTAAAAAAGACACTGTCTTATTTTCAGGGGAAAAAGGGGGGGAGTACATTTTACATTTTCTGGGGGCCCCAGAGCTTTAAATTATGCTCTGTTTAATATATTAATGCACATCATACGTTTGTTTACTCATATCATTACATCAGTGTGGAATAGTTCACAACTTCGTGTCTTGCCATTTACTGTTTCTTCTACTCAATGAAAAAAACTTGCATATTTAGTGGGGAGAGTATAGCTGACAATAGGTGGAGTGGAGGACTGAAGCCAAAAATGGCACAGTACATGAATCCAGCTGTAAGCAGAACAATGGCAGGAAAAATTTAGCACTAATGAATAAAGAAAAACAAAATATAAGCTATAAACATAATAATGAAATCCTGATCTATGCCTGACTTGGCTATGTCTTCCCAAAAAATCCAACTCCCCCGTTTTTGGCGGGGGGGTCCCCCTATTTGGGGGCCCCCCCCGCCCCCCCGGGGGAGTTGGCATTCCTCCCGCCGCCAGCAGGCGGCGGGGGTCCTTTAAATTACCGCGGCGCAAGAGTAGCGCTGGTGCGCTACTCTTGCGCCGCGCGGACCGCTCCTACAGGCGGGTGAAGCGGCCGCAGCGGCCGCTCACCCGCCCCGCGGTCTCACTGTGCGGGGAGGAGGCAGGAGGGATCGCTCCCTCCTCCCTCCTCTCCCTGTATGTCCGGCGTCTGTGCGCGCCGTGCATACAGATCAGCGGCGCAGGGGGAAGTGACGCGCGCTGCAGGGGAGTGACGCGCGGCTGCTCTCACTTCCCCCTGCGCCGCTGAAGAGATCGGGCAGGAGCGGCCGTGCTGCAGGAGCCTGGTGAGGTAAGTGGATTTTATTATTTGATTTTTATTAGCTTTAGGGGGCTCTACCTGGCTAACAGAGAGGGCAACTACCTGGCGACAGAGGGGCACTACCTGGCAACAGAGGGGGCACTACCTGGCAACAGTGGGGACAACTACCTGGCAACAGAGGGGGCCCTACCTGGCAACAGAGGGGACATCTACCTGGCAACAGAGGGGACACTACCTGGCAACAAAGGGGGCACTACCTGGCAACAAAGGGGGCACTACCTGGCTAACAGATGGGGGCACTACCTGGCTAACAGATGGGGGCACTACCTGGCTAACAGATGGGGCATCTACCTGGCAAACAGATGGGGGCATCTACCTGGCAAACAGATGGGGGCATCTACCTGGCAAACAGATGGGGGGCACTACCTGGCAACAGAGGGGGCACTACCTGGCAACAGAGGGGACATCTACCTGGCAAACAATGGGGCCCCACCCTGCCACACAGGTGGGGCACCAACTCGCAAACAGATGGGGGCACCGACCAGGCAGACGGGGGGGGCACCTACCTGGCTAACAATGGGGGCACCTACCTGGCTAACAATGGGGGCAACCTACCTGGCTAACAATGGGGGCACTACCTGGCTAACAATGGGGGCACCTACCTGGCTAACAATGTGGGCACCTACCTGGCTAACAATGGGGGGCACCTACCTGGCTAACAAAGGGGGGCATCTACCTGGCTACAAATTTGGCTCGACCTGGCTACAGAGGGGGCATCTACCGGCCTGTAAGGGGCACTACCTGGTTATGGGGGGCTACTACCTGGCTATAAGGGCATCTACCTGGCTTTCTTCTAAAGCCGTTATGCAGGTAGGTGGAGTGGGGTGTGGCTTTTTGAAGGGGCGTGGCATACCAACAAGATGGGCGTGTCCATGCAAATTTTTGCCGCGGCGCGCTACGCGCTCCGCCCACTAAATTCTCCTGCTTTTTCATTTTCAAAAGTTGGCAACTATGGTCTACACTGCATAAGACAAAAAACAGCCAGAAAGCGGCACATCAATTATACTATGCAAGGTATATCAGATGCCAAATTTTTGACAGGTGCATTCATTCAGAAGCACTATACACCCTAAGGAAGACATGTATGATCGGGAGTTACGCCTGTTTTCTACCGAAAACTGTGCCTCACCGTGTCGAATCCCCTGTCGGATGCAGGGAAGCTATGTTAGGCGCAAGCTTCGCTACTTTCGGATGCGCCTAACATGAAGGGCCGTGCAGTGGGTGCGCCGTGGGCGTTCTGGGGCGGGACGCGGCATATTCGAAAACCGAGGCATGAATGGTTGCGGGTCAGCAAAGTGAGGCGCATTGCAGCGCTCGCCAGCTCCGACAGACAGACCTAGTTAAAGCTGGTCTATCTGAGCGGAGAATTGAAGTGGAGCGCTGCATTCTTGTAATGTCCTATAGTACTAACACTTACAGCAGTACACTACAAAAATAAATGATTTGTCAAGAAGAATAAATGTTCTTCATTCACATTTTATTCTATTTTGTATGTCCAGCAAGAGCCAGCACAGCACAGGTCTGGCTGGGACCTGTGGTTCTCCAAGCAGGATTTCTATGTTCCCAGGTTTAGTTCTGGACGGTATTTACAGACGTCTTAAATACGCTGTAAATATTCCTGATTTCCTTTGGGTAGCCATTCTAAGCTACTTGTTCCTTATTTTATGCTCAGTTGGTGATGTATTCACGGACATAAATACGTCTGTAAATACGTCCAGAACTAAACCTTGGAACAAGAAAAACCTGCTTGAGAACCACAGGTCCCAGCAAGACCTGTGCTCCGCTGGCGAGGCGCAGGGAACTTTACACCGCATGTATGAGCGCACCTCGGGCGCCGACATAAATGAGGCGCAGCTTTCACAAAAAATCCCGTGAAAACGGGCGCTCCGCCGATCTTCATACATGTCACCCTAAGTGTCTATAAAGAAATATATCATAAACTAGTATTGATTACACCCTGAAAATTACACTGTTGATGAACAAAGTATTTGGATGCCCAAAATGTAGGCTCATGAGATGTAAATATACCACTTACTAGTATATGTACTAAGCTGTCATCTATCAATAAAAATACTACATATTGAAATTATATATTAATATATAGCAGTGCAATGACATGTTTACTACGAGATGTGACAATACATTTCACAATATATATGGGAACCAAAAACTCCATAAGTGAATGGTCAGTGAATGAAAGAACTTTTAAGGGGAAATTTCCCACAAAGGTAGTTTGTCCCCGAATTTTTTTTGTGTCTACAGATAAAAACCTTAAGAAATTTACTTCAGGCTAGTGAGTTTGCTATGTGAGCCTTTTGGGCCCGGACATTCCTTTTACAACACTTTTAAATTTAGGTCACGGTTTAGATAGATCATCCCTTTCAATCGCCCCGGGATCCAGTAGGCCCAATCCCGATTCCAGGGGGGGCCCTTTTTGTCCCTGTGATTTTGAGGTATGCCCCCAAAGGGAACCCCCAAGGGAATCTGAAACCCGGGGCTCTGTTTTTTTCCCCCTTTTTGCCCCACCCAAAGGATGCAGAAACGGAAAAAAAACCACAGGGGGTGCAGGGACCCCATCAGCCCCCTCCCAAATTGGGGTTCTAAGCCAAACGGGCTGCTATTAATTCAATAAAAACCCAAAGGAAATCTAGGGGGTTTTAAAAGCAAAAGGAAGAGAGCCCCCCCAACTCTTTCGCATTAGCCCCCTGGCATAAAGCTTTGGAATCAATAGGCCAAAAAGGGCTATAGGGCCTGGTGGGCCAGCCTAATAAATTGCCAGTCAGTTTATTGAAGGCAGTAAAGATTTGGTATAGTGGGTATAACAAAGAGTAATAGAAGTAATCAAATGAGTGCATTGGGACTAAAAAAAATATTACGGGTTTAAATAAATTTTTAAACAGGGGCCCCCCAAAAACCCTACAATTTTAAACGGGTTTTCCAGGAAAGACTTTTGTATGGGGAAAAACTCAAACTCTCTAAAAAAATGGAATTGGTTTAAAAACCCAAAAAGGGTTGCCCTTATATAATTTTGGAAGGGGAAGCAGATAATTTTTAAAGGAGATAAAGCAAGTCCTTGAAATATAAACCCAGAAAAATCTGGAACTGGAAATCACTTTTTTTTTGAGGACAGGTTTTCTTAGGATTTTTATATTACAAAAAGTATTTAAAAAAAAAAAAAGGGGCCCTCCCCTTTTGGGGCCCCCCCAAAGGAGGTTTTCCAACCGGGCCACATGAAAAAAACATAGGGGGAATTTGTAGAAACCGCACTGTACGGGGTAGGGGGCCCGCTACAAACCACAAATCCATTTCTTTCATTTCACAAAATAAAAGGGGTTTTTTATAGGAAAAAATTTTTCATGAAATTGCTTGGTTTCTTTCTTTCAATCAGATGAGCCAAGACCCGCAGTGTCTGTGACATTTTATGTTGAGTCTGGTTTCAAGATACAATGTCCCAGTAGAGACCATTGTATGGTGATAATATTTTATCCCAAGACTTGAGGGATCACTGTAATTTGAAACAAAAAAAAAAATGTACAGTAAAAAAACCAAAAGCATTTTCTTGCCATAAAAAAGGGGTCTAATTTTTAAAAATTGGGAAATTCCCAAAAAAAAAAAAAATTTAAAAATTTATGGGGCAGTGAGGGGGTAAAAAACCATGCAGTAAAGTTAGCAAGTTATTTAAACCATATGTAAAGTTATGTCCTTCGGAATATGGTAGAATAAAACCTTTTTCATTAAATGTGCTATTATGTGAAAAAGGAATAAAACAAACTAGACTGTGCTATTCCGTAAAGAGGCCTCTAGTAAAACCACATTTTCTGCCCCCCCCCCGCTATATGTTTTTAAAAATAATTTTTGTTAAAATAACCCCTCAGGGTTATACATCACCGAATCCCCCCCACGTAAAACCTCTATCAATAAAAAGGAAGACACTGTGACAAAAGCCTTAAACCCCTTCACAATATACAGTGGTGCCTTTTAAATTTGGGGAATTTTTCAGAATCTTTTTATACTTCAGTTTTGAAATTTAAAATACATCCCAAAAAATGAAAGGGAATAAAAAGAACCGAACAAATGAGTCCAACATATTTGAACCGGGGCTCCCTTTATTTATTCAGGGAAAAAAAAACCCCATACTGTTTATTTGGGAAAATTATGTGAACCTTTGCTTTTAGTATTTTATGGCCCCCTTGTGCAGCAATAACTACATCTAAATGTTTATGGTAGTTGCTGATTAGTCTCGCACATCTGCTTTGGGTGAAATTTTAGTCCATTCCTCATAGAAAACAGCTTTAACTCTTTTTTTTCCTTTTTTTTGGGTTTCCCCATTCGGGCCCCTCCCGGAAGGGGGGAATAATGGGCTTGGTATTCTCCCTTTGTACCAAACTGCCCCACTATGGGGTTTTCTGGAGTCCAAACCCCTGGTTTGAGATGCTTTGTAACTTTTTTCAGCCTGATGAGCATCAACTCTTCTTCTGAGGTCCTCATAAATCTCATTGGTTAATGTCATGATACACTTCCACAAACATGTTTTGTAAAGATCAGACTTTGATAGATCCCTGTTCTTTGAATAAAACAGGTCACCCATTCACAGCTGATTGTATTCCCATTGACTAAAAACACCTGACTCCATTTTTACTTTCAAATTATCTAATCCTAAAGGTTCACATACTTTTGCCACTCAGTGATTTTTTTATTTTTTTTAGATTTTTTTCCACAATAAATAAATAAATAGCCAAGTACAATACTTTTCACTCATTGTTTGACTTAATTCTCTTCATTTACTTTTGGTATTTGTGTGAAAATCTGATGTAGTTTTAGTTCAAATTTATGCAGAAATAGAGAAAATTCTGAAGGGTTCACAAAGTTTGAAACAAAACTCTGTCATGCTGCTGTAGAGGTCAACGTACCTTACAAACGTCCCTCTTTTGAAGGACGGCCTCTAATTTTACCCCAAATCCTCCCATCCTTCGCTGCTCTTTAAATGTTCCTATTTTTGATGTGGGAAATAGAATTGCATTATTACTATCGATCCAGAAAGTGTTTGTCTGTTTCATAATTGTATAGTAGAAACCATGCACAATCGTATTTCATGATTTTCTGCGACTTGGATGTTAAACATTTCTATATGATTTCTGTGCTATTGTGAAAATTAAAAATATTCAAGTGTGAACATTTTCAGAAAAAATTAATCTTTCACACCATAAACCTTAAAGGGGTGTTCTGGCAGTTAAAGGGGTTGTCTCACCATGCTGTTTCAGAGCCAAAAGCAGATTCAGATGCATGCATGCTGTCTCTTCCTGGTCAGGCTGTGGCTGTTTCTATGGCAGTGATTAGCATATAAAGTTGGGCATTCACAGCTCTTCTAAAAGCACTGACATGAGAGCAGGAGATTTTATCTATAAGTACAGAGCTCAAAGTAAACAAAGAAAGGAGACTATTTACTTGTTTGAGTTAACACACTCTGATCTCAAGCTGCCGGCAGCCCAAACGTTTGTTATCCCTGCTATCAGATAAGATAGAGCAGAAAGGGAAGGGGAGAGCAGGATGGCATATCTAAAGCTAATTTTTGTAGTGAGCCGACCCCTATAAGAATGCTCATTTGTTAGGACATGATTTAAGAATAGAAGATAAGACTCATATTTACCTCCCACACATTCTCATTCAGTCCCCGCTTCCGGCCCATTCAACCAGGAAATAAACAGTGAGCGTTCATCATTCACATGACAGGTGACCGTTCTCGACTTTGATGGGCTACATCTGTAAGGTGAACATTTTCCGTTCACTGCTTCACCGGAGGTGAACGAGGCGGTGAAAGGGAGTGTGTAGGAGGTAAGCATGAGTCTTATCTTCTATTATTTATTGTGCCCCGACAGACCAATGAGCATTTTTAACTCACAGACTGCCTCCTTCTTTGCCCATCCAAAAAGTTTAGAGGTAACAGTGTAAGGGGCCGTTCACACGGCTTATTCTGGGACTGATTGGAGCCGTACTGCGCACCGTATTTGCGCTGCTTACGGCTCCAATCCGTCTCAGTCATTACGGTAATCCACAGTTCTCATAGAGAACTATGGATTCCGTCTCTCCTACCCGCTCGGCGAATCCGTCGGGCAGTGAGAAAGTGACATGTTCATTATCCCGGCGGCATACACGCCGTGGCTAATGCATGTCTATGGGGCCGAGGAGCTGCACCCCCGCCCCTTATTCAAGCCAGAAGTGCGGGCGAAATCCGTCCTGCAATTATGGCTTGAATAAGCCGTGTGAACCGGGCCTAAGGGTGCATTTACACGGCAGAGACCAAATACTGGTCGAATTTTCGGACCCGCATTTTGTCTTTTTTTGGCACGTAGAGTGACCGCTTTTGTTCGCCGTTTGCAGATTTAAGCTATCTGTCTTCGCTCCCACATGTTCTGCACGAAAACCGGGCGGAACCCCGGCGGTGTCAAAAACCGTCCGGCAGAAAATCCATCCAGTGGGGACTGCTGAATGGATTTTCTATTAAAGTTTATGGGTAATGTTGCTTGTCAGTTTTCAGACAGTTTCTAAAGCTGCAAACCGTCTGAAAAACCGACTATTAACCCTTGTCGTGGGGACAAGCCCTAAGGGTATGTTCACATGGCATTTTTTGATGCTTATTTTGGGGCGTATTGCAGGCCCAATATGCCTCTAAGTAAGCATAAAAAATGCCTGCAAAACACTTCCCATTTAATACGATGTAAAATCAGGGTCGTTGTTCAGACGACGCGGATTTTACTCAAGTATCGTGGTAGAGAAATCT
This sequence comes from Phyllomedusa bahiana, assembly GCA_025379985.1. Taxonomy (NCBI): domain Eukaryota; kingdom Metazoa; phylum Chordata; class Amphibia; order Anura; family Hylidae; genus Phyllomedusa; species Phyllomedusa bahiana. Next base: position 10,159 of record JAODAL010021775.1, read on the forward strand.
GCTCTGTGCAGTCCGTTTTGTTTCCTCGTTGAAATGCGGCACTTGTGAGACAACGCGTTTTTGGCGCGGAGAAAATGCTTTGTGTGAACGTCACCTAAGTCAATGACACAGTAGAACAAATGGAGTAACATTTTCTGGGCACAGTGAATGTAGCTGTTTTAGCACCATATGGCAGAGGAGACGCTACAGAATAATTGCACTATTTTATAATGAAATAACCGTACATAGCATTAAATACCATGTTTAAAATGTATATATAAAACAATAAGTGAGAAAAACATCAGGAAATATAACAATTTCAGAAAACAGAATAAAATACTGTAAATGTTTACTTTCTTCATCTTGTTAAAACTTCTTTATAGTATTTGGACGCACTCAGGAATCTTGCAGATTATGCCTTAAACATTTCCCTGCACATTATAGCTCCCTGGGTATTAGTCCTGGGGTAAATTGCACTACTAGGAACAAAGTAAAATCCTGACAGAACAAATCTCTTTTACAATCTTATTTTAGCACTAAAAGTACATGCAGATTATGTGACTCAGACTTGGTCATATGGGGTGTTGTTGGCACTTGCGTTCTTGGCTGTTACCAAGTTACATGCTGAGTCTCCTCTCCTGGTTATACAGCGTGTTCTGTTTATTAGCAGCCTAATGTCGTATCTGACCTGCTAGCTGTAACACCACAATTATCCAGATAATTTAACAAAACTGCCAAAATGATCCTAAAATATAATTACTGATTTATAACAAAGCCCAGCTATAACTGTTGAATTCAATGGGAGTACCCCCATACTTGAAAGACACTTTGTTCCAATACTTATGACGACAGGTCATATTTTACATCAGCCGTGGAAATTTTAGAAGATCAGGTTCCAATCGTGTGCACTGATATTTAGAGAAGTAAAAGAGCTATAATAACAATTCCAAGCAAAAGTATCATAAGAGATGTAGTGGTGAGGATTTTCAGCTAGGATGACCAGCAAAGATGGGACTTGGGGGGCATTAGTCTCCATTTTTAAAACAGAAATTGCATCATTCAGGTAGAACTGATATTTATGCAAATTTGATCTTTCTCATAAAAGAAAAGTATATTTAAAGTTAACCTGACAGGTGGTTTATGCTGCCCTATCTGAGATCAGGATATGATAGAGGGAGAGAAGCTGAGCTCTGTGATATATAGGGTTATATGACAGAGAAGAGAAGCTGAGCTCTGTGATATATAGGGTTATAGGATAGAGAAGCTGAGCTGAGCTCTGTGATATATAGGGTTATATGATAGAAGAGAGAAGCTGAGCTCTGTGATATATAGGGTTATATGATAAGAGGAGAGAAGCTGAGCTCTGTGATATATAGGGTTATATGATAGAGGAGAGAAGGTGAGCTCTGTGATATATAGGGTTATATGATAGAGGAGAGAAGCTGAGATCTGTGATATATAGGGTTATAAGATAGAGGAGAGAAGCTTAACTCTGTGATATATAGGGTTATATGATAGAAGAGAGAAGCTAAGCTCTGTGATATATAGGGTTATATGATAGAAGAGAGAAGCTGAGCTCTGTGATATATAGGGTTATATGATAGAGGAGAGGAGCTGAGCTCTGTGATATATAGGGTTATATGATAGAAGAGAGAAGCTAAGCTCTGTGATATATAGGGTTATATGATAGAAGAGAGAAGCTGAGCTCTGTGATATATAGGCAGGGCCGCCATCAGAAATTTCACGGCCCCATACAGCTGCAGCATCTGGCCCCCCCCCCCTCTCCAGCCGACCCCTCCGCCTCCCCAGAAAAAAAAAATTGTTTCTGGCATCATAAAAAAAATGCAATTGCGCTATTGTTTTCGGATTTAGTTCTTGCTGGATTTTACAACATACGGGTTATCTGTATTTTATGTGTCAGTTTGTATACAGGAGCCAGAAAATACCACAACATGATCACCACATGTCACCCCAATAATGTTACTGACCAAACCAGTATACCCAGACAAATATTGCCAAACATATACAAAGACCAAATAATACCGCCACCTATCACTATCAAAGCCCAATACATGGTGCAGCTCAAACTCTACAGCTACGGGCGTGTTCCTGGTCCCCTTAGGCCTCGTTCACACGGCTTATTTGGGGACGGATTGGCGCCGTACTCCGCGCCGGATTTGCGCTTCAGTACGGCGCCAATCCGTCCCTGTCATTACGGTAATCCACTGCTCTCATAGAGAACAGTGGAATCCGTCGCTCCTCCCCGCTCGGCAAATCCGTCGCGGGGGGAGAAAGTGACATGCACATTATTTACGTAAACAATCCATTGTCTATGGGGCCGGGAGCGGCGCCCCCGCCGCGCTCCGGCCCCGCCCCCGTCCCGCCCCTTATTCACGGCGGATTTGTGAGCTCAATACGGCTCACAAATCCGTCGGGAATAAGCCGTGTGAACACGGCCTAACACCACCATAATGTTATTGAGTAAACCATTACACCAAGACCAATATCACCAAAGAACAATAATATACAAGCACCTAATAATACCGCAACATAAATCACCACATATCTGCACCATGAAAATACTGAATAATACCGTCATACAGTTACTGAATATAAACCATTACACCAAGACCAATATTTCCTCCATACAGTGACCCTATAGTGGTGGTAACCAGGTACACAGGTGCTTTGCAAATAGTTTACTTACATTTAGGGCCTCACAGGTGATGTCTTGTCTGAGGAGTTGTTAACTTTCCCTTTTCTTCTCCATTCGGTCCAGACCTCCATGATGACTTCCTCCGTCCACCACTCGTCCCAGTAGAATTTACAATACAAACACCAGAGACTCCTCACTTTTTTATAATTTTCCCATCCATAGTGGCCCAAATGGCAATAATAACCCCCTGGTATTTACAGGACCCCCGGTAGGTAGGCAGGTAGATTGGGGGCCCCCACAGTCGGTCTGTACGTACAGTGGGGTCCCTGGGCGGTAGCTAGGTATCTTAGGGCCCGTGTAGGTAGCTTAGGGCCCCCCTGTAGTTTAGGGTCCCTAGAACCCCCAACCATGTGTGAGAGGGCCCCCTCCTCCCCCAGCCTTGTGTGTGTGGGGAGCCCTCTCCTCCCCCCAGCTGTGACAGCTGGGGGAGAAGGGGGCCCCCCACACACAGCTGGGATTAGGAGGGGGCCCCCACACACACGGATGGGGGGCCCTACGGGCTACGCAGCTGGGCTGAGGGGCCCCATGGGCTATGCAGCTGGAGGCTCCCACAGGCTATGTGGCTGGGTGGACTGGTGACACTCACAGGCGGCTGCCCTGGTCTGGCTGGGGGCCCTATGGGCGGCTGTGCTAGGCTGGCTGGGGACCCCATGGGCACTGGACTGGTCTGGCTGGGAGCCCTCATGGGCAGCTGGACTGGTCTGGCTGGGGGCCCTCATGGGCGACAGGGCTGGGCTGGGGACCCCCATGGGTGGCTGAGCTGGGTTGGGGGACCCCATGGGCAGCTGTGCTGGGCTGTGCCAGATGGGGGGGCCCTACAGGCAGCGGTGCCAGCTGGGGGGGGCCCTACGAGCAGCTGTGCCGGCTGGGGGGCCCTGCGGGTGGCTGTGCCGACTGGGGGGGCCCTGCGGGTGGCTGTGCCAGATGGGTGGGCCCTACGGGTGGCTGTGCCGGCTATGAAGAGGAGGGGGGCACTGCTGAGAGGGGGTCCATGCTGCCGGTTACAGATTCTACTTACATCTCCTGCGCTGTAACCGGAGCCGGGACCTCTTCTCTCCGTCCGCGCGCGCCACTGTGTACTACTCAGCGGCGGGATGCGGAACAATTTGAATCCGTGAGGCCCTGCCCCATATTGTTTCACAGACAGAGGAGGAGGGCCTGGTTCCGGTTACAGCGCGCTGCCAGGGACAGGGCCGGGACAAGGCATTTTGGTGCCCTAGGCAAGTACAGCCAATGGCGCCCCCACCCCCCTCGCTCCAAAAAAAATTGCCCCCCTCCCCCTAATTCCTCTCTCCCCTGCGCCAGGCCCTCTGCCCCCCCCCCCTGCACCAGTTACTCTCTCCCCTACACCACTCTGTCCCCTGCAAAACAATCCTACAAAACCAAGACCCAAAACTATTACTACTAAAGGCTCAAATAATCCTGCCAGACCCTGACCAAACGCAACCCCCACATGTGACTATCAGCTGTACACAGGCTCTGAGGACATGTACCACCGCCATACAGTGACCAGATAGTGGTAGATACTAGTTGTATGTAGGCACAGCAGATATATAAGTGATTACACTGCAGTTACATTTAGTGACTCACCGGAGACGTCTTTTCTGATCAGCGTCGTTCACTTCCCCTTTTCTTCTCCATCCGGTTCACACCTTCATGCTGATTGCTCCCGGCCAATACTCGTCCCTGAGGATTTGGACACAAATATCTTAGAATCCTCACCAACTCCTTACTTATAGGTATATAAGTCCCTCAGTTAGACAGGTATATATGCCCCCTCAATTAGGCATGTATATATAGGTTCCCATCAGTTAAGCAGGTATATAGATATGCCCTCTCAGTCATGCAGGTATATAGATATATATGTCTCCTCAAATCAGGCAGGTATATAGATATTGTACCCATAGACAAGCAGATATATAAATATAGGGACACACAGGCAGGCATATAGGGGCAGTCAGGCAGGCATATAGGGGCAGTGAGGCAGGCAGGCAGGCATATAGGGGGCACTGAGGCAGGCAGGTATATAGGGGCACTGAGGCAGGCAGGCATATAGGGGGCACTGAGGCAGGCAGGCATATAGGGGGCACTGAGGCAGGCAGGCATATAGGGGGCACTGAGGCAGGCAGGCATATAGGGGGCACTGAGGCAGGCAGGTATATAGGGGCACTGAGGCAGGCAGGTATATAGGGGGCACTGAGGCAGGCAGGTATATAGGGGGCACTGAGGCAGGCAGGCATATAGGGGCACTGAGGCAGGCAGGTATATAGGGGGAACTGAGGCAGGCAGGCATATAGGGGGCACTGAGGCAGGCAGGCATATAGGGGGCACTGAGGCAGGCAGGCATATAGGGGCACTGAGGCAGGCAGGCATATAGGGGGCACTGAGGCAGGCAGGCATATAGGGGCACTGAGGCAGGCAGGTATATAGGGGGCACTGAGGCAGGCAGGTATATAGGGGCACTGAGGCAGGCAGGTATATAGGGGGCACTGAGGCAGGCAGGTATATAGGGGGCACTGAGGCAGGCAGGCATATAGGGGCACTGAGGCAGGTAGGTATATAGGGGCACTGAGGCAGGCAGGCATATAGGGGGCACTGCCTCTACTGCGGGACACTGGCGATGTCATCACGCGTCGCCAGCGCCGGGACGCTCCTCCAGCAGCTCTTCGGGTGCACAGTCTATGACGGGTTGTGCGCCCGAGGAGAGGCAGCGTCGCGATGAAGTGATGTCATTGCGACGCTGCCCAGCGGAGCAGCACGGGGCCGCGGCAGGTCCTCAGCGATATGAGGATCCGGCGGCCCCGCTGTGTCGGAGCCGGACTGTCTGCGGAGCAGGGAGCGCTCGCTCTCTGCTTCACAGAATCCCGTAGCTGTATGTGCGTCCAGCGGACGCACATACAACTAAAGAGACTGCCGGAGCTCCAGGCCCATGGCAGCGACCTAGAGCCCAGCGAGGTTCGGGGCCCTTGCCTGCGCCCCTTAGAGACAGGCAGAGGTAGGCGCCCTAGGCGATCGCCTACCTCTGCCTACCCGTCGTCCCGGCCCTAGCCAGGGAGGTATGCAAGTATAAAATTCCAGGAGGCGGGGCGTGGCTGTGTCGGGAGCGCAGGCCACCTCCCTCTGCAACGCACCACATTTTGAATGTAGGCGGAGGTGGAGTGCAGCTGTGCTGGGAGCGCGGGCCCCCTCCCAGCACTGCTGCTAATTGCCGGCGGCTGCCGGGTCCTATAGAGAGCGCTTGAAGCAGGCCCCCCCTATTTCACCGGGTCCCGTACAGGAGTACCGGCTGTACCCCCTGTACAGCGGCCCTGTATATAGAGTTATATGATAGAGGAGAGGAGCTGAGCTCTGATATATAGGGTTATAAGATAGAGGAGAGAAGCTGAGCTCTGTGACATATAGGTTTATATAATAGAGGAGAGAAGCTGAGCTCTGTGATATATAGGGTTATATTATAGAGGAAGAGAAGCTGTGCTCTGTGATATATAGGGTTATATAATAGAGGAGAGAAGCTGAGCTCTGTGATATATAGGGTTATATGATGAGAGAGAAGAGACTTGGTTGTTGTGGGGGAATATTGATATTAGGTATAGTAGAGTAGACAATAGAAGTCTTTCTTACCCCACCCATAGGAATCTTGTCAGGATTTATTTGCTTTTTACTCAGAAATTCTACTCCTGTATATATTCCATGCTTAGGGTAGCAAAAATCACCTGACAAATCGCTTTAAGTGACCTAATCTTAAAACATAGAATGAAAAGTTACTGTGGCTTTTAGGCTATGTTCACATCTGCATTGTGGCTTCCATCTATATTGGAAGCCTTATTGCTCTGCTGGATCTATTGCAATCATCAGCACCAAACAGACTTCACTGACTAATAATAGTGTCAGTTGGGTTCCAGTGTGGTGTTCACCATTTTGATGGGAAAAAAATTTAATAATAAATTTAAACATAGAAGATTGATGGGAAAAAAATACAGCGTGGTTCATCCAGTCTGCACTTATATAATTCCTTTAGCATGTTTATCCCAGGCAGGTTTACATTCACTTACTGTTGCTATTCCAACCACATGGAATTTTCAGTCAAGTATTCCCCACTCTTTCAGTAAAATACTACTTTCTGGCATTTCTTCTGATTGACACCACATGGCTAATATCACATTGTGCTCCAGTGTCTTTGAGTTTAGTTCCTTCTTAAAAGCACTTCCCCCAAAACCTTATTTAACCGTTTAATATATTTAGTGGTTTTGATAATGGCCCCCTTTCCCTCCTTTTTTCCATGCTATACATACTAAGGTAGTGGTTCAAAAGACACCCAGAATAAGACAAGCTGCATTTAAAAAAAACATAGTAGACCCTGACGTTTCATTGTTACACATTGAATTAATTTTACTAAATCCCATTTACTTATAGAACTCATCTCGTCATTAGAGCAATAAATTATTTGAGGTTTGGCTGCTTTCAAATCCAAAGTCCTTCAAAAAACCTTATTTAGTCAAAACACACACATATTAGACAATTGCAATTATGTGCAAGCACAAAGTAAAGTGACACATATATATCATATTGTCACGGATGACAATAGGATGACCCTTGTCCCTGGTAGCAGTCACAACCGAGCCCCGCACACGAGCCGTGCCGCGTCGGCGCACTCGTCCCCCTGCTAGTTCCGGAGGTCACTTACCCGGCCACGCTCCTGCTGTAGTCTCTGTCCCTCGGCGCGCGCCGGCAGTGTTTAATTTAATGGGCCAGCGCACCGGTAATTGGCTATTGCCGATCGCTGCCCCTATTTAAGCCTGCCTCTTCCTGGTTACCCCACCGGATCTTTAGTGCCATTTAGCCTACTGAGAAAGCGTTCCTGAGTCTTGTCTGATTACCGTGTACCGTACCGTTTGCCTCCGTCCTTCGACCACGAATGTTACCGCCTGCCCTGACCTTGCTGCTTGTCCACGACCATGAACCTTGCCGCCTGTCCTGACCTTCTGCCTGTCCCCGACTACGAGCCTGCCTTATGATTCTGTACCACGCTACACCTCGGCTGCCTCTGCAAGCAAGTCATGTCAGTGGATGCGACCTGGTTGACTCCCGCCGCAGCAAGTCCATCCTGCTTTGCGGCGGGCTCTGGTGAAAACCGGGACCTACTTAGATTCCGCTCCCTGGCGTGGCTTACGCCATCGCTTGCGGTGGTCCAGAGGCTCCACTACCGTTGCCCGTGACACATATATACTCTATATCAGGTGTTCCCAAACTCCAGTCCTCATGCCCCACCAACAGGTCATGTTTTCTGGCTTTCCTTAGCAGTGCACAAGGTGACTAAATTATTGTCAGTGCATTTTGTGGGATATCAAGAAAACATGACCTGTTGGTGGGGCGTGAGGACTGGAGTTTGGGAACACCTGCTCTATATGCTGCTCCATTGCACATGTCAAAAGCTGAGAATCTCCAAGAGACTGATCTCAAAGAGACTGGTGTGTGCCATTGTAAGTGAATGTGTAATATTTTCATACAATTGCATGACTAACTTAGTGAAATGAGCAATTTGGTTCATTTCTATCTTATTGTATAGTCAGCTACACTTATGTCCCGGTTCAGTGCCATCTAAACAGCATAAGAATGGCATGGCTCATATTCAGATCTCATAAAAGGTTGTTAAAGGTTATACATGACATCATCAAGAAACTAGAAGATGCAGCAAATTTTAGAGAAAGACTTTACAATAATCTTCTTTGGTTTAGAATCTCATAGGGGGATCCACCTTATAGTGGTAGGCCCACCCCTACAAACAGTAGCATTGTTTATGTGCAACATATGTACATGTGTATATAGTACCCAGTGATAAGGGGTTAAGAATGACTATGCACTTTTAATTGTACCCTAGTGCTTTAAGCACTAGGAGTGGGGAAAGCCTGCAGTGTGGGGAAGAAGGGGATGGCTGCAAATCCTGATAAAAGAGAGGACTGTTATGTCATACATGCCAACTCTCCCGTTTTTGGCGGGGGGTCCCGCTATTTGGGGTCCCCCCCCCCCGCCCTCCCGGGAGAGCCGGCATTCCTCCCGCCGCCAGCAGGCAGCGGGGGTTCTTTTAGTGGCCGCGGCACAGAGTAGCGCTGGTGCGCTACTCTTGCGCCGCGGGGCCGCTCCTACAGGCGGGTGAAGCGCCCGCAGCGGCCACTTCACCCGCCCGGAGTCTCGCTGTGCAGGGAGGAGGCAGGAGGGACCGTTCCCCTCCTCCCTCCTCTCCCTGTATGTCCGGCGTCTGTCGCGCCGTACATACAGGTCAGCGGCGCAGGGGAAGTGACGCGCGGCTGCACTCACTCCCCTGCGTCGCAGAGGAGATCGGCCAGGAGGTGTCCGGAGCTGCAGGAGCCTGGTGAGGTAAGTGGATTTTATTCTTTTATTTTTATCAACTATAAGGGGGCTCTACCTGGCTACAATGGGGGGGGTGGGGGCTCTACCTGGCTACAATGGGGGGGGGAGGGGGCTCTACCTGGCTACAACAAGGGGGCTCTACCTGGCTAATAAAGGGGGCTCTACCTGGCTAATAAAGGGGGCTCTACCTGGCTAATAAAGGGGGCAATACCTGGCTAATAAAGGGGACTCTACCTGGCTACAACAAGGGGACTCTACCTGGCTACAACAAGGGGACTCTACCTGGCTACAACAAGGGGACTCTACCTGGCTACAACAAGGGGACTCTACCTGGCTAATAAAGGGGGCACTACCTGGCTAATAAAGGGGGCACTACCTGGCTACTAAAGGGGGCACTACCTGACTACTAAAGGGGGCACTACCTGGCTACTAAAGGGGGCACTACCTGGCTACTAAAGGGGGCGATACCTGGCTACAAAGGGGGCAATACCAGGCTACTAAAGGGGCAATCCTGGCCACTAACGGGGGCACTACCTGGCTAATAAAAGGGTCAATACCTGACTACTAAAGGGGGCACTACCTGGCTAATAAAAGGGTCAATACCTGACTACTAAAGGGGGAAATACCTGGCTACTAAAGGGGCAATTTCCCGATAAATAAAGGGGGCACTACCTGGCTAATAAAGGGGTCAATACCTGGCTAATAAAGGGGTCAACACCTGACTAATAAAGGGGTCAACACCTGACTACTAAAGGGGGCAATACCTGGCTAATAAAGAGGGCAATACCTGGCTACTAAAGGGGGCAATACCTGACTACTAAAGGGGTCAATACCTGACTACTAAAGGGGACTCTACCTGGCTACAACAAGGGGACTCTACCTGGCTACAACAAGGGGACTCTACCTGGCTAATAAAGGGGGCACTACCTGTCTACTAAAGGGGGCACTACCTTTCTACTAAAGGGGGAACTACCTTTCTACTAAAGGGGGCACTACCTGGCTACTAAAGGGGGCACTACCTGGCTACTAAAGGGGGCAATACCTGGCTACTAAAGGGGGCACTACCTGGCTAATAAAGGGGTCAATACCTGACTACTAAAGGGGGCAATACCTGGCTACTAAAGGGGGCAATACCTGACTACTAAAGGGGGCACTACCTGGCTAATAAAGGGGTCAATACCTGGCTAATAAAGGGGTCAATACCTGACTAATAAAGGGGTCAACACCTTACTACTAAAGGAGGCAATACCTGGCTAATAAAGGGGGCAATACCTGGCTAATAAAGGGGTCAATACCTGACTACTAAAGGGGTCAATACCTGGCTAATAAAGGGGTCAATACCTGGCTAATAAAGGGGGCAATACCTGGCTAATAAAGGGGGCAATACCTGGCTAATAAAGGGGGCAATACCTGACTACAAAGGGGGCAATACCTGGCTAATAAAGGGGGCAATACCTGGCTAATAAAAGGGGCAATACCTGGCTGCTAAAGGGGGCAATACCTGGCTGCTAAAGGGGGCAATACCTGGCTAATAAAGGGGGCAATACCTGGCTACAAAGGGGGCAATACCTGACTACAAAGGGGGCAATACCTGGCTAATAAAGGGGGCGATAACTGGCTAATAAAGGGGGCAATACCTGACTACAAAGGGGGCTCTACCTGACTAATAAAGGGGGCAATACCTGGCTAATAAAGGGGTCAATACCTGACTACAAAGGGGGCTCTACCTGGCTAATAAAGGGGGCAATACCTGGCTAATAAAGGGGGCATCTACCTGGCTAATAAAGGGGGCAATACCTGGCTAACAAAGGGGGCAACTACCTGGCTACAAGGGGACATTTTCCTGCCTGTAAGGGGCAATACCTGGTTATGGGGGGCTACTACCTGGCTATAAGGGCAACTACCTGGCTTTCTTCCAAAGTCGTTATGCAGTTAGGTGGAGTGGGTGTGGCTTTTTGAAGGGGCGTGGCACACAAAAAGATGGGCGTGTCCATGTAAATATTTGCCGCGGCGCGCGCAGCGCGCCGCCCTCCTCACTCTCCTGCTTTTCCACTTTCAAAAGTTGGCAACTATGTGTTATGTTAGAGAGCTAGTTGAGTTGTAGCTGTAGTTTAACGATCCTGTCCAACATCATCCACTCACTAGCCAGCGGAGAGGTAGAGCAGGCTAACAGGCAGACCACCAGCCTGGGAACTCATAGGGGAGATTGAGAAAAAGAAAATAGGCAGGTAGACAGAAGCGAAAAAAAGAGAGAGAACAGAGGGACAGACTGGGTAACTGTCCTGGGAGAGAGGAAGTTAGAGATATGGACAAAGAAGAGGCCTGAGTAGAGGTCAGAGTAAAGGCCTGAGAGACTGAGAAATTGCTAGAGGAGGAATTGTAAGAGGAAGAGTAGTATAGTGAACCCCAAGTGTATTGTCTAACTGTGAAGTAAACTGTTCACAAGTGGAACCTGCATCAAGTTTTGCTGGGATTAAAACATGAAAGACCCCAACCTGAGAGTCTCTGTGGTTCCTTCTGCACCGGAGCACTACATCTCCAATCAATCCCACATTGGTAAGCGAGGGATTCACGCACATCTGCAGAGAAGCCTGGGCCCCATAGCAAACTTTTGGTAGCTAAGTAGATAAGCTATAGTTGGGGCCCACATACATAGGTAGGTAAGTAAATAGGCTATAGGGGGCCCCAAATAGGCAGGAAAGGTTAAGGTAGGTTATAGGGGGCCCATATAGGTAGGCAGTAAAAATAAGAAAGAAATAACTTACTCACCTGACAACGATCCCTCGATGCGAAGCTCCCTGTCAGTCTCTGTGCTCGGCACGGGGGGGCATGATATGACGTCATCACGCTGCACAAATCAGCACTGAGGGCCAGTGCCTGGTAAGGCCCCCTAAGGGTGTTTTCACACGGAGCGTTTTTGTGCAGAAAGGCACAGCAGTAAATGCTGTACATTTCTGCACAAAAAATGCATAAAAAAATGCTCCGTGTGAAAGCTCCCTAACCAGGGCACACCAAATTTACACTGTTAGAGGATGTTCACACGGCTTATTTCAGGACATATTTCGGAGCGTAATTGCGATACAATGAGCCCCGAAATACGTCCTGTAATTACAGTAATCATAGCTCTCATAGAGCCATCTTCCCTACTGCGCATTGAGCACCAGCAGAAAAGGGGATAACGAAAGAGATCAGCGCGTTCTTCTAAACACACAGCGTCGTGTGGCATGCACAGTTCCACCCCACAAGACGTCGTGTGAACATACCCTTATACAAGCAGCACACTGATTATTTTACGTTGTGTCAGTGTCATATCTTAAGGGTACTTTCACATGGAGCGTTTTTGATGCATTATTTGTGCTGTATATTTCTGCACAAAAAAAGCGTAAAAAAAAGTAAAAAAACGCATCAAAAAATGCTCTGTGTGAAAGCACCCTTAGGTGCATCAAAAACGCAGCTGCATTTTTGGTGCATTTTTGGATAAAAAATGCACTAAAAACGCACCAAAAAATGCTGTGTGAAAGCACCCTAAGGGTGGAATGACAAGAAGTTCAGTTTTAGTGAGGTTTAGTTTAAGATAGAGAGATGACATGATGTCAGAGACAGCGGACAGATAGTCACTGGTGTTTTGTACGAGAGAAGGAGCGATGTCTTGGGAAAAGGTGTATAGTTGAGTGTCATCAGCGTAGAGATGGTACTGGAAGCCAAATCTGCTGATGGTTTGTCCAATGGGGGCTGTGCAGATTGAACAGAGGAGAGGACCAAGAACTGATCGCTGAGGAACCCCAACAGCAAGAGGAAGAGGAGAGGAGGTAAAACCTGCAAATGAGACACTGAAGGAGCGGTCAGAGAGGTAGGATGAGAACCAAGAGTGTCCTGGAGGCCAATGGCGCTGAGCATGTTGAGGAGAAGATGGTGAAAACAGTGTCAAACACTGCAGAGAGATCCAGGAGAAGCAATAATGAGTAATTGCCCTGATATTTAGTAGTGAGGAGATCATTAGAGACTTTAGCTAGAGCACTTTTTTTGGAGTTAAAGGTGCGGAAACCTGATTGTAGAGGATCGAGAAGAGAGTTAGCAGAGAGATAGCGGATTAGGCAGGAGTAGACCAAGCGTTCCAGGAGTTTCGAAATGAAGGGCAGGTTAGAGACTGATTGGTAATTAGCAGCACAGGATAGGTCCATAGTGGGTTTTTTCATTAAAAGTTATAATGACGTGTTTAAAAGAGGACTGAAAGATCCAAGTGGAGAGAGAGAGGTTACAGATGGCAGTTAGGTGAGAGAGGACAGCTGGAGAAATAGACTGGACAAGGTGGGAGAGAATGGGGTCACTGGAGCAGGAAGTCTGGACACTTCTTCCTCTGTCGTCAGGCAAGGGCTGAGAGCAGACTAGAGGACGTGCAGGGAGGGACAGGATGGGTATGTTGTCCCATGAAAAGATTTAATACAATATTTACAAAAATGTCAGGGGTGTACTCACTTTTGTTAGCTATTGTACATGTGACCAAAAGAAGGCCTGCCAGGCCCAATACATATATCTGGACTTACAACATTGCCATTTGCAGACTCTCACCTAAATTCAAGACCAGATGTACCATGAATTTACTGAACCTTGTATGGGGACAGACATTTTTCCATTGGGCACCCCACAGTCTCACATAACCAATATTATTTCCTTAACAGACAGAATGTGAGGTGAAATCTTTTGAACAGGGGCACAGATTGCAATGCAAATGTTACAGGGGTGGTAACCCTTCCTTTCACTATTCAAAACTACAAAAAAAAAAAATATTGGTGAGGATATGTTCACACGGCATAATTGCGAGGCGTAATTACACCCCGCAACTATGCCAGGACTTCGGGAGCAGGGCAGGGGGGTCGGAAGTCCCATAGACATTCATTACTAGCAGCACGTATTCGCCGCTAGTAATTGACATGTCACTTATCTCCTCCCGCGGCGTATTGTCCGAGGGGGGAGAGGAGATGTTCTCTATGAGAACTGTGTATTACCGTAATGACTGGGACGTATTGAGCAGTGTACGGCGCAAAACACAGGCCGAAATACGTCCCCCCTTTTACCTGTTCCAATTGATGTACAAATTAAACTTAAGGACACCTTACAAACTTGGTCAGTCTTATATGGGGGTTTCATTGTCTTTCTTCTGTATTACCCATAAAGAGCCAAAAAAGGGGGGTTTTAATTATTTTTATAGGCGCTAAGGGGGCCGACAAGATCTGAGGGAAAGGGGTGGTTTTCCAATTTTAAAGGGCAGACAATAAGGGGTCTAAGTAAACAATCCATCCCCACTCTGCCGCCATGGTCATGTCGTAAGATTAGTGCTCAGAGTCTGGACCTTAACTAAGTGCTTATGCTCTGTTATTTTAGCTGCATTTATTTAGTGCATATCATTTATATATTCCCAAAGAACCTCTTTAGTACTACAGAGAAAGACCACATGCAGACTGATACAGTATACTAAATACTCCTCCTTAAGTTTGACCTTTTACCTATGAAATTCTTGGCATTTTCACCAGCCATTCATAATTTATATATATTATATGTTGTCTGTGCCACAAGAAACACAAAATGCTTGCTGTCACACTCACATACTGTTGTCCTTTCAATGCATTTTATAAAAGGTAATAACAAAAATGTGCAACTTTTCCAAGTATAGGTCATGCTCCAACACAAGTTAAAGGGGGGGGGGGGGGGGGGGGACACAAACCATGGCGATTAGTTTTTCCATCACATAACTTTTGCAATTAAAGGGGGTTGTCCCAATCTTGTAACTTCTGAGTCTGAGGCCAGCTTGTAACTCTGCAAGTATGAGAAGATATAGCTCATCAAGAATGGGAAGATGGCAACACTTGCGCAGTTCACCCCATTCATTTGAATAGGAGTTTCGATTATAACGGAGCACACCTACTTGGTTGTATTCGGAACTCCTATAGCAATGAAAGCGAAAAAACTGCGCAAGGTGTGGCCATATTTCCATTCTCAGAGATTGGCTCATTGCGAGCTATGGTCTCAGTCCCAGAAGTTACAAGATTGGGGCTAACTTATTGTTACGATGCGCGCCACGTTCCCTACTGCAGACTATGGACGCGCTCGTATGTCTGTCCTCCTGGGCCGCTGTTACTCACCTCTCCCCACTCCTGCTTGCTGTTCCTGGCCAGCACACAAACCTGCTCCCTAGGGCACACGTGTGCTGACTCTCAAAAATGTAGAACTGTAAAGGGCCAGTGCACCAGTGATTTCCAATCACCCTGGACCCTTTATTAAAGCACTTCCCCCCGCACTTCCTGCCAGTGTATTGGTGTGCCTCCTGAGTGATTAGCTTGTTGTAATTTAAGCTATCTGGATTCTGACCCTTGCCTGTGACATTGATTATTCTCTGCCTGCCCCAACATAAACGCGAGTGACCTGACCACATTCTGCCTGCTGCCTCACCTGACCTTACTGTCTCTCCACTGACTGCATCTTTGCCTGCTCCTCCTGTACCACGCCTGCATCTTCACTGTCACCGTGGGCGACCACATCAGGGTCTGGGAGCCCCCCACAGCGAAGTCCATTTCCGCATTGCGGTGTGCTCCAGTGAATACCACAGGGCTCCTTAGACTCCCCGGGCTTGGTTCAATAAATCATCTCTCACGGTAACCAAGAGGATCCACCTGCATCCAAATCAGAGGCAAATAATGCCTAATGTTGAATACAAATACATGGCAGAAATCTAATATTCCACGTTGGATTTTTCTGATAGGAAAAGTCCAACGTGTGAACATATCCTTACTTGTCCTGAGTTTCAGCTTTAAAATTATCCAGAGCTGCATTTAAGGGTATGTTCACACGGCGTAATTGCGGCACGCATTTCGCGGCATATTTGCGCTTCAATACACCTGACATGCAGGCCACAATTACGGTAATCTACAGCTCTGGAGAGAAGTGAAAGTGAATGGGGTCGGCTGGCCCCCCATGCTTCTAAAACACCCAGCGTATAGCCTAGGGTCATTCCTAGGCTAAATTGCACTCAGGGCGAGGGAAAGAAATCCCCCCCCCTCCCGTAACATAATGCGCCACGATGCGACACATTGCATCACCATCAACCAAAGCCAAAATATACAGAAAGCTTTACCACAAAGTGCGACGTATAAAACTACTAAATAATAGTCATACAGTTACCAAATAACACCAATGTCCTACTAAGACCACATATCACCAGCACATAGTGACCGAATAATACAAACTGACCATTACTGAATACATTACACTACAACCAATTTTACCTGCATACAGTCACAGATACCAGTTCTTCACAGGCTCTGCAGACATACAATCAATTACAGTAAAGTTACATCCAGAGACTTACAGGAGACGTCTCTAAAGAGTTGTTCTCTTTCCCTTTTTCTTCTCCATCTGTCCCAGACGCCATGACAACGTCTCCCGGCCACAACTCTTCACTGTAAAATTTACAAAACAAACATCTTAGACTCCTCACTGTATCATCACTTCTCTCCTAATTCCTACCTCTGTACAAACTCCCCATCTATAGCACCTCATATGGTAGCCATGTAGTAGCCCCTGTAGCCAGACAATAGCCCCTGTAGCCAGAAAGTAGCCCCCTATAGCCAGGTAGTACCCCCTATAGACAGGTAATACCCCTATAGCCAGGTAGTACCCCCTATAGCCAGGTAGTGCCCCCTATAGCTAGGTAGCGCCCCTTAGAGCCAGATAGTACCCCCTATAGCCAGGTAGTACCCCTTACAGCCAGGTAGTGTCCCCTATAGCCAGGTAGTGCCCCCTAATAGCCAGGTATATGCCCCCTATAGCAGGGTAGTGCCGCCTATAGCCAGGTAGTGCCCCTTATAGCCAGGTAGTGCCCCTTATAGCCAGGTAGTGCCCCCTAATAGCCAGGTAGTGCCTCCTAATAGCCAGGTAGTGCCTCCTAATAGTCAGGTAGTTCCTCCTAATAGCCAGGTAGTGCCCCCTAATAGCCAGGTAGTGCCCCCTAATAGTCAGGTAGTGCCCCTTAATAGCCAGCTAGTGACCCCTAATAGCCAGGTAGTACCCATACAACCAGGTAATATGCCCCCTGCAGTTAATGATAATAAAATAAATAAAAAGTACTCACCGCACCACGATCCCTTGGTCCCCGCGTTCAGGTTCGAGAGCTGCTGAGCAGTGTAAGCGTCGTGACGTGATCACGCCGCTTATGCAGTCACGCATCTCCCAGGGATCTCCTTGGCAGCAGAACTGCCAGCCGAAGAGATCCCAGCATCGCAGGGAGTGCGGTGAAAGCTGTGCGCCCCCCGCGACGCTGATACATACAGGGGAGAAGGCAGGATGGTAACGATCCGTCCTGCCTCCTCCCTGTACCAGCAGCTGCACAGTGAGTGTGCAGCTGCTGAAAGACTCTGCGCAGCTATGTTACAACGGCTGCTCAGAGTCTGAGGCCGATCCCCTTAGTATTACCTGGTATTACGGCCCTGGTATTATGGCGCGTACAGTACGCGCCCCAGTACACCATGTGAACATACCCTAAATTTCTGCTGACTTTAGAGGTGAAATCCGCATACATTCCCTAATTGCTCAGTATCTACAGAGCTTGCCTTGGTGACATGAGCTGTTTTGACAATTACTTTAAACCTTTACTGTTTACAGGGACATCTAGCAAAATTGTGAATGCTTCTCTGAATGTTAACACAAGGCTTAACTAATTGCCAGTACAAGAAGATATCTCAGCTGTTAAAGCAGGAGCTGAGTCATAGGACAGCCTAGTCCGTGCCCACTGAAGTACCCATTTTAGCTTATTCCAATATTGTTGAATGGATCACAATAAGGTCCCATAGTGACCACTGTATAAAGGTAAATGACTGGTCCCTAATGGGTTTAGTCGTTTAATTAGACAACCTTCCTACTCCTGATTACATATGTCCAGGGTTATTAAAGACCAGCGGTGAATATCCCATCAAAGAGTTTGTAAGGAGGGTGGAAAGGGGCAACTGGTAAATAATACAAAAGATTGCTATGTGTAATATGATGTGGAGAATGTTCTGCTAATGTTCTCCTTGTGTTCCTTCAAGTTTTTATTGCAGGAGAGTATTGTAATGCAGAGTATTGTAAATTCTGTTTCTTCTGTGCTGTTCTGGCAGCATGGTGGTGGCAAAGTTCACTTTTGCATGCCATAAAGCCATGGGGTAGGAAGCCGGGTCTAGTGTGGGAAGTCTATTGCTTGATTGAGATTATTAAGTGTGGGACCATGTGGTCATTGAGTGATCGGCTTCTCAAGAGCTTGGCCAACCTGAGAAGAGAGATCTACCATGTCCTTCCAAGTGAGGATTACTGATACAGTACTCAAATACAGTACTCAAATACAGAGTATTGAACCCTGGAGCAGGCTAGTTGATTTAGAGTCAGTGTGCGTCTTGTAGCAGCAGACAGAGAAATAGTTGAAAGTATGTGAAAGTATGCCTTAGAACCACCAGTTTGTGAAGAACCGTGCCTCCCAGTGAGTACCGCCAAGATTTGTACATCTGTTCTGTGTTACTGTAGCAGCCAAGCCTTTGGTGCCTCTTTAGAATAAAAAGCCTACTTGTGTTTGTCTGCAAAGTGTGTCCGTGTGAGTTATTTGCTGCGGCATCTCTGTCATAAAGCGTCATTGACAGGCTTCTCATGGTACCACCATTAGCCCTCATAGGTCAGCATCACCTCCTACCCCACTTGGCCACCCTTACAAGCAGAAGTAGACCACAGACAATTGTGTTTCCCATAGAGCCCAGGCCTAAATGCACCTTTCTCTGATGTTATTTTTTCTGTTTTGTGCATCTTCACAATACCTAAAATAAGTAGCAGGAATGTCATATATCGTAAGGATATATGTTATATTACAAAACATCTCGTCATGTAAATATATGGTGAATTTGCACTGTAATTCTCTGGCATCTGGTGTAAGGCAAATATACTTTCATCTTGCTGCCAGGCTAAGAAATTTTCGTGTCTTGATCGCCTAGACAGCCTCATTTTCTAGCATTCTGTTCTGATGCTATGAAATCCACTTGGACCTGTTCCATCTTGTGATTTCTTACACTGTAGCCAAGACACCATCATTTGGCAGCCAATAAATCTAATGACTATCATTTGCATTATGCATTTAGCTGTTGAAGAGAAAACATATACTCTATATGCTTTCCATGAGTGAATGTCTAGTCTATTTTATGTGTACTGCAAATAGACTAGTTTCTTGGGAATAAATGGTATTAATATTGATCCTGACCGTATAGAAAATAGCCACTGTTATAGAACTGATAGACATAATGAAGTTTCACCAAATGTGAACTAGACAGAAATGGCGACATGTCAGAAAAGAGGCGCCTCCATGCCAGTTTTAAGGCGCATTAAATGAGCATATAGTGCACCTGAATGAAAGAACGTGTCAGAAATCTGGCGTGTGATATACCTTGCGTAGTATAATTGATGCGCCTACTATAGGCACATAGCATAACTTAGGCACATAGCATATCATTGCCAGCATATTTGATGCGCCTACTTTAGAAACCTTCAAATGTGTTGTGTCGGTCGTATAATGCACCTAGTTTTGGTGTACTACAGTTCATTTCTATAGAGAATAGGGCACCAACAGTTTACACAAAAAAAAATGCCACAGCCCTAATGGGACATTTCGCCCACAGTCTTTAAGGGAACTAAATAATCGAACTGCTCAAGTACAATTAATGTTCCTGGGGAGCATGGCTTAGAAATGAGTACAGCTCATTCAGTACTTGAACTTCATAACAGTGGCATCCAAAACAGGTCTCTATCTTCTATGTTATGGAACAGATTTAATAGACACTAGGCCTCCCCATCCAGCTGTACACTAGAGCATCAACAGCTACCAACCGATATTCTTTGGCTTTCCTGGGTGCTTCTGAGGTGCCTTCTATGGCTTAGGTAGTTGTATCAATGTTCGGATGTGCTGTTAAAACGGAGATGTTCTGCAAGTACCTGTGACTCAGGGACGTAGCTACAGGGGGTGCAGCGGTAGCAGCCGCTACCGGGCCCTGCAGCCTGAGGAGGCCCAAAAGCCCTTCTGCCCCATAAGAAAACATCAGTATTGTAAATGGGGCATGGCAACTGGGGGACCCCATTTCACTTTTTGCACTAGGGCCCAAGAGCTTGAAGTTACGCCTCTGCTGTGACTCTTTATCACCCAAGCAGGGGCATAACTAGAATTCATAGGGCCCCATATCAAAACAATAAACTAAAACAGTAAAATAGGTAGCAATAATTAAAGGTATAAAGAATACCGTCTAATATCAGGGAACCCACATAGTAGTGCTAAATGACAGAAAACCACCAACTTCTTTCTTCCTGCAAAAAGGAGCACTGTTCTTGTACCTGGGTGGGGCCTCCTTAACCTCTGGGCCCCGTAGCTGCCGCTATGACTGCTATAGCTATTATTACGTCCATCACCTGACCCTGAATTCACCCTTCACCCTCTATTACTTACTTAGGAGTTCTCTTTGTCTGCCTGTGGATGACAACGACATTGACACAGCAAAACAGACTTTCCCCACTTCACATTTTGTTGTCTACCAACAGCTGACAAAGTTTTAGCCTAAATATGTTGTTACGATCACAACCTTCCTTTGTTGAACTTTATAATGTTGATCTCACCATGTTGTTTCCCAGTGACATAGCTAGCTTTAAGCTCACACCCCAGTTAGGTTGCGGGTAGCTCTACAGCAGTGATTGGCATATTAGCTCTGCTATTACTAGCTGAGTCTGTTAGAATGACATTAGTGATGGCCAGTTTTTACAGCAGGGCACAAGGCTAAAGAGCTCTAAATGTTTGTCAGTAAGAAACATAAACAAGCTTAAGTGCTGCTGATAGGACACAGCAGTGAGTGATGTCACCATCTTGAACATCTCGGCTACTGCTGCTAGATCAAAGAGAACACAACAGGTGGTTGGTAACTAGGGAAGCTTGTGTACACAAGTAGGAGATTAAAATTTATGAATTTGAAAAAAAACTCCATAAACACTCCCTGGCTCTCTCTGTTAAAGAAGAGCTATATCTTCATAGAGAACAGTAGAAATATTTGACCTTATTCTATGACAATGCTTCCCCAATAAAATGCTGAATGCATTACTTTGAAGTTGGAAATAAGCCGAATTGAACTTTGGCTAAGGCTCTGAGCTTGCAAAGATTCTGTTCTTTAATCTCCCAGATTATATTTCCATCTGGGTGCACGTTAACGCTGTCTTCACACATAGACACCAAGCTTAACTGTTCCCCGTCTCCTTTTAAGGGTACGGCCACACCGCATAGGTACAATGCCAGATTCTGTTTTCAAAGGTTTTGGGGGATGGTTCTGTAACCATTGAATTTGCACATCTTCTGCCCCAAAACCACTCTCCTAGCTTTTAGGAACGCCAACGGCTGAAAATCCGTTCAGTGTAGACTACAGATTTTCTTTTAAAAACTATGGGGATGGTTTCTTGTTGGTTTTCAGGTGGTTTCCAAATCCGCAATCGTGTGACAATTTGACCACTAAACCATGCTGTGTGGACCCTAAACCATTTTCCAGCTCCCTTTCTATTGATGAGTATTGTACATGGTCTGAACTTCAGATGCTCCCTAAAGAAGTCTTCACACTCTTGGAACTAACTATTTCCAAATTTGTATTGAATCTGGACCTCAAAGACCCTAAACTGGTAGTGTCTGCGGCCCCTAGACATATCTTTTTTTTTCTTAATGTTGACTTTAAACTTTTCACGAACCTCTTAGCCATCTGTATTAGATCTGGTTCACATCTGCATCAGAGGTTTTAGTCTGTATCACAGATTCCATAAAAAATGCTGAAAACAATAGTGAAGCATGCAGCGCTATTGTTTTCCATTCAAATGGTGGATACTCTGAGAGGAACCTGATGGATCCCGTTACAGTCAATGGGGTTCGTCGGCCATCATTCACCATGAAACAAATCTGGCTCCACTATTATTTTATCCTATGATGGATCTGAAAAATGGAAATAATGTAAATAATTCAGAAGTGAACTAGGCCTTACCCCTTTCCTCTAACATGTTATACATAGGAATCAGGTAAGCAAACCAGAAAAGCTAGAGATAACACCGACATAAACATTTTAATTTTCATCTCTACCTCTTCCACTTTGTCCTTTCTCGTCTTTGTCCAAGGGGATACTTCTTGTTGGGCTTTGCCCCAAACATACTTTGTTGTGTAGTCTATATTTTAAACCTTCTGTGGTTATCATTGGTGGTGTTCCGTCAGAATAATTCCACATTTCCCATGAAACATTCCATGAATGACCTTTATTCCCTTTTTTCATACTTACTCTAGAACCCCTCCTCATGTGCCTAAGGCAAAATCCTGACTTTTCAGGCATGTCTATTTGATATTTTGAGTATTAGGTGGCCCTGACACTTTAGGCATGTCTATTGGATATTTTGAGTATTAGGTGGCCCCCTGTTTCAGTGACAAGTTCTGAGCTTGCCATACAGCACAATCGTAAGCCAACAGTGACCTCCATCCTAGAAATATGTTTGCCCAGTGTAGTTACATCTTTAACAGCATGGCTTCAATGCCAGTGACTTCAGCCTTTTTCAGGACTTCAATGTTGGTTAAGAAAGGTGCGGAGGCTGCAATGTACTCCGCAAAGGAGTTATAGGTGGTGGCAATAAATGACCCATGACCTGAAGCCATGTAGAAGGTTTGTCAATACAACACACTGATATTTTTGCTTTTCTCAGGTGTTTGTTGCATCTGACTCTTGTGTAGTGTCATGTGTGGCCAGTTTGTTTATGATCTCTATCATTCTTGGATTCTGAGGAGATGATACATCCTAGGTAACTGAACTGGTGGACAGCCTTCAATCTTGACTCACCAATAGTGATACAGGAACGATGGTAGTCCTCTTGAAGTGCTGGCTAATAGATACCTTTTGTTTTTCCAAACTGACCTCTAACCCAATGGCTTGGTGGCTTCTGTTATGCAGACGTAAGTACAACAGCGCTACCTCCAAGTGGGACACAAAAAAGTAGTTCTCAGATAAGGTATTCCATTGTATTAGTATAGATCTTAAGTCTCCAAAAGCTGAATAGGTTACCATCAGTGTGGTATTGAATGATCATCCATATATGTTGTGTTTCCCAAAATCATAATGCTAAAGGAGATTGAGAAGAAGATCAGTGCAAGGACACACCGTGCTTTACACCATGGTCTGTTGGAAAGGTCTCAGAGTTTATTGTTTTATCCAACTAGACCACGCTGGTCTTCAAAAAGTTGGATAGTCATATTGAAGGATTCTGAAGGACATCCCAGTTGTGATATACTATAATTTACCATGAGCCTTTTACTACTAGTTGTGTCAGATGCTTTAGTGGGAGCGACAAAAGTGATGTACTATCCTTTGTTTTGCTCCAACATTTCTCTTGAAGCTATTGGAGAATGAACACATCTTAGTGATACTCCTGTTAGCTCTGAAGCAACACTAGCTTTCTGGGAAAAAAAATGTCTACGATAATGAGGACCGGTCTATTTAGGAGAACTATTGCTTTTCATTGCAGGAAAAAATCCTTGCAATTGTAACGGGTATGGTGGATTCGCTGGACCACTGCTAGCGTTGGTAAAAGCCACGTCAAGGAACGGAGTCTAAGTAGCCCCCGGTTTTCACCAGATCCCGCGCAAAGCGGGATGGACTTGCTGCGGCGTTGAAGGCTACCCCGGTCGTTACCCCTGACGTGACTTGCTAGCGATGGTGGCCGGGGTAGTGCGTGGTTACAAAAGTCGTTAAACCGGGGCGTAGTCGGGGACAGGCAGAAGGTCAGGGAAAGGCGGCAGAAGTTCGTGGTCAGAGAAGGCAGACGGTCAGGGCCGGGCCGGCAAACAGGCAAGGTCAGGAACGTAGCAAACGGACTGGTACAACGGGCGATCAGAAACAGACTCTCAATACACTCAAACTAATAGCGCACAACCAACGAAACTGGCAAGGTGTGTTGGGGGCGTGTACTTAAATTTGGACCAGCGCCCAGCAAAACCAATTACTGGGGCGCTGGCCCTTTAAATCCCGACCAGCCGTCGCGCGCGCGCCTAGGGACCCCGGGCCGCGACCCGGGGCCGGCGGAACGACGGGGCAGCGTTCACCGGAGCGTGGTGGTAAGTGCCGGCGCCACCGGGCAGCAGGGAGATGGGCCGCGGGCAGCCCCGGCACCGCGCCCGAGGAGCCAGAGCCAGCAGGGGAGGGCGGCGGGCAGCCCCGGCACACCGCGCCAGGAGCCCCGCAGGCAGAGGGGGGGGACCGCGGGGCGCAGCGGTGCCCGCGGCCCCCATGACAGCAATGTTTTCCCCTGATAGTTGGAGAAGTCTAACTTTTTCCTTTTAGTCTTGTTAAAGGCAATGAAAATTGCGTCTTGAAAGTTCTGATGTAACTTGTCTTCTTTCCAGCAGCAGACAGAGCTGATGGAGTTTAGTTTGTAGTGCTGATGCACCATGTATCCAAATTTCGGCTGGAATTCCATCACTTCCTGTTTCCTTGCCACTTTTTAGCTCTATGATAACCTTGTTGGTCTCTTCTAAGATGGAGATCTCCTTAAGATCTGTTTTCTGTGGCTGTTGTGTAGCGTGAGGTGTTGCCGAGCCCTGGATCAGGAGGTTGGTGCGGTAGAAGGTTTGAAAGTGTTCTGACCACTGACTTATGATAGACATTGCACAAGGGACTTTGAATTTGGTATGAAGGAACGTATACTGCCTTCAGGACTTCATAAAATCTTTTGTGGTCTCCAGTATATGCACAGAGCTTAGTTCTTTCTTCGAGGTTGGTCTACCATTCATTCTGGATAATTCAGAGTCTACACTGAAGGTTGAATGTGTGGTGGAAAATTGCCTTTTTGGCAGGGCATGATGGCTCAGCAAGGTGAAGTTCTCGGATCTCTTGATCATTTTCTAACCAATCTTTGTCTTTTTTGAGAAGTCTAGAACTTCTTCAGAGGTCTTCAAGAAGACAGTGTTTAGGTGCTTCCAAAGGACTTTTGGGGAGGGATCTGTAAAGTAACTAGAATGCTTAAAGGGGTTATCTCAATACAAAGATCATAGTTCAAAATGAGGGGTCCAAAAATATAAGCATGTCTGCCCTGGTTACCATTAGTGAAGTGCTATGGTTTATGAGAACAGGCTACTTTATTTGTGCTTAGCAACGGTGTTTGAGCCCAGTTTGGTTTACGCCCAGCTAAAGCATGACTGGCTGTTGGCTGAGCGTTCTGTCCCACCCAGGTTGAGGACGGGAACGCGCAGGCTAATTTCGATGTAGTGAACAGGTTGCTGACGGGAACGCGCAGGGGGATGAGGTCACAGATGGGAGCATATGTACAAGCAGCAGCAGCATGCACGGACAATCTCATGTGCAGTCCCACGTAAAACAGAGAGAACACAGCAGTCCCATGTAAGATTTGCAGTCTTACACCGGCAGACCCATGCTAATCGCATGTGCAGTCCCACATAAAATAGAAAGAGAAAGTACAGCAGTTCCATGTAAGGTGTACAGTCTTACATCAGCAGACCCATGTAAATCTCATGTGCATTCCCCCGTAAAACAGAAAGAGAGAACACAGCAGGCCCATGTAAGATGTGCAGTCTTACATCGACAGTCCCACATAAATCTCATGTGCAGTACCACATAAATCAGAAAGGGAGAACACAGCAGTCCTATGTAAGATATGCAGTCTTACATCAGCAGACCCACGTAAAGCTCATGTGCAGTCCCACGTAAAACAGAAAGATAAAACAAAGCAGTCCCATGTAAGATGTGCAGTCTTACATTGGCAGACCCATGTAAATCATATGTGCAGTCCCATGTAAAACTGAAAGATAAAACACAACAGTCCCATGTAAGATATGCAGTCTTACATAGGCAGATCCACGTAAATATCATGTGCAGTCCCATGTAAAACAGTTTTGCTAAACAGATGTGCAGTCCCACGTAAATCACTTTTGTAAATCAGAAACAGAGACACACAGCTGTACACAGCAGTCCCATGTAAGATGTGTGTTGATATCTCTGTGTCTGTGTTGGATATCGACTACAAGCCTTTCCTATACACACGCATGTCCCCAAATCCTTCTTACTAAATTTGTGCCAACAGGATTGCCAAATTAATTTTATATAGGTCTGCCTAATCTTGTTTTTATTCTTCTCATTATGTTTCATCTTACCTAATTAGACTAGTGGCATGGCATAGATACCAAATTTTAGATTTATCTTAGATCTGTTCTCTATCCACTCTCTCCACCACTGCTCTCTACTTTATCTCTCCTAGGAATCCCTTTTCACCCCACTTTATCATCCACACTTAAATTGACCTACATAACTTTTGTCTTGACCCATATGTCCCCATACCCTTCTTCTCTTTTCACTATTATTGGGAATCCAGAATTTCCACCTAGTCTTTCTGATCTGTGTTCCTTTGCTGGTCCCACCAAAACTGCTCTGATGGTCATTATTTTACTCAAAGGGACTTCTGGATTCCCCTTGATGGCCTGAATGCCAATGTCATGACTCAACCCAGTCCTTCAGGTTTTTAGTGAACTATCCTACTTGTTTATTCTCTCACTCCCCTCCCTTCATTGTTTCAATGAACAACAAATGCTTGATAAGTGATATATAGATACATATTTAATCTGGAGCAAGGTGTTTCTATTCATATTTTGTTTAACGACATTATTTTTTGCTAAACAGTAAGTTATAAAGTCTTAAAAATTAAAGCTTTTTTTCAGATCCGGGACGATGATTAGGTGAAGGTAGACGAACCGCCTAGGGCATCACTTCATTTCACGCAGAAAAGGAGATGCAAGGAGGTATGGAGTCAGCTGATTTTTCCATTGAGGGGGGTGCTACATGCCTTAAAGGGGTTGTCTCGCTACAATGATTGGGTTTTAATTAAAAGATCTTTAAAAAACAAGCAGCTTTGCAATATATGTTCATTACAAATGTCCTACTGATTTTGAGTTATCCCTGGTAGTAGGAGTGCATCAGCTCCTGAAATCACTATAGCAGCTGACCTGTTGATTTTTATCTCACTGGCTGTCAGTGCTGGTGACTCATCAGCTTCTGAATACAGGTCAGAGCACAGAGCCCCTCCTGCACAGTATGCTTCTGTAGGGAAGGGAGGGGGAGGGCTCTGGCTTCTGTGTCTGTGTGGATTAACCCTGTGTGTGCCTGCTCCCTCCTGCTCTCTACACAGATTGAGGAGAGCAGAGGTGAGGCTGATCTGTGGTCAGTACGATGTGACAGCAGTGAAGTGTGTTACTATAATCATGATGTGTCTATGGAGCTTTGACTATACTAATAGAACAGATCAGAGGGGCATGGGAACGGTTCATATCCCTCCCTGCTCTGCTGTATTAGTGACACATCGTGATTATAGTAACTCACTTCACAGCTGCCCTGTGTCTGTTCTGACAGGGTTTGTTTGTTGTTGCTTGAGATGTCCGTGGAGATTTGTATGCTAAGCAGGGGGTATAGGAACCTTTACATCTCCCCCCTGCTCTGCTGTAAGCATACACAGCTTCACAGACCTCTCCACACTCATAGATCAGCCCTCTCCTGTCTCCTGACTCTGTGGAGAGGAGCAGCACAGTGCAGCTGAACCAGCAGTGAGCAGCAGATCTAGGCAGGCACACTCAGGGTTAACCCTGGCAGCAAACCCCCTCGCCCTTCCCCTGCTGTATAGAAATTATTGCAGTCAGAGGAGGATAGCTGTCTGTGTGCTGAGGGGAGGGGGTAAGAGGGAGGAGAAGAGGCAGACAAGAAGCACGCCCCTGAATTCAAAAATCCTTTGCTGCCAGACACATTGAAGTAGGCTGAAAGCCTGCAGTGAGACAACTCCTTTAATTGCCTAGGGCACCAGAATACCTTGTCCCAGTCCTGGGTTTTTTCGCCATGCTGTTTCACTAAGTCACAAGCAGTTTTACACTAACTTTGTCTCCTCAGGCTGTGGGTGGTTCTATAGCAACGATTAGCATCTTTAGCTTCTCTGTAACTAGCTGAGAGATTACACTGACAAGTGCAAGAGAACTTACCTTCAGTAAACTAAAGGTACATGTGCTATGAGGACTATGAGGACTGAAAACAATTGCTTAGCTGTAATCTTGTTAGAGATAATTAGTTTGCCCTGGAGTGAGGTAGAGAGGGGTATATCTCTTCTTGGGGAGAGCCACCAAAAAATTAATTTGAGGATTTATGAGCCTTTCAGATCTCACTGGCTGTTTTGCATAAAGTAAAGGTTTCTGGGAAAAGCACTGAAGAGCTCCACAGCACCCTCTATTGGATGTAGTTATCTTCAATTCACAAGTAGCTCATAAGAGTCTTGCTGTGTAAAAGGATTTAAGGCACATAAATCCTCACACCAACCAATTTTTGGGTGGCTCTCTCCAATGAGAGATATTCCCCCCTCTAAGCCACTCTTGCCTCTCACCCAGCCAACCAGTAAGTTCTGCTCTGCACTGACGACGGGCAAATACCCCAAAACAACTGTCTGTAGATTAACTTAACTGGTTGGGCTTAAATCCTTTTTACACTGCAAGGCTCTTGGGACCTACTTGTGAATTGAGGATAATTACATCCAATAGAGGGTGAAGTAGGAGCTCTTCAGCTCTTTTCCCAGAAGACTTTACTGGAGTGAGGTAGTGAGCTTTGTCTGTCCGTGGTGTCGTCACTTTCTGCTCTCTCATCTAATCAGATAACAGAGTTATGGTCAGGTAACCATAGAAACCTGTGTACACTAAGAGGACATAAAATATCTCTTATCTAATGACTAAAGTGAAATCTATTGACCGATGTACAGCATTTAGAAAAAGTCCTTAAAGTGGTTTTATCGTGTGAAGCTTTCGCACACTTGAGCTGTCTTTGTTTCAACTTCAAATCTAGGGGTGAGTCTCTTCTATCAGTAGGAGTGTATCTCCTCCCAGGAGACGAGTCTCACCTCACTGAAGAGCTGTGACATCATCATTCTGTATGAAGCAGGGGAAGGGACAGGTGTAATCAGTTATACACACAGCCTGAACTGATGAAACACATTTGAAGAATGCCCACACTGCCCTCCCCTCTCCTCCCCCCAGGCAGGAGGTAGAGCAGACTGTATAAGGTTGTGTTATATGGGTGATGGGAACAGACTATATAAGGCTGTGTTATATGAGGGGAAAGTGAATCTATCAGTTAGATAGTCACTGATTGCCCAGATTGTTCACCTTAGAGCTGGGAGATGAGTATAGAGCCAGCAGCCTTCTCAGGCAGTGAGTTTCACTTTTGACTTGCACAGCTCAGAGGGGAGTAAGCACAGAGTGCAGGCGGTCAATCACAGCACAGGAGGCGTTTCCCATCCGTGGGCGTGTCCGAACAAGCTGAAAGATATATCAGTCAGCCAATCACAGAAATAGGGGCATGTCCAATCCAGCTGCAGCAGAAATAGCTGTAGATGCACAGTTTAGCTCATATCTACTATACTAAGTGACTTAGGTATGCAAACCGATTGCAAAAGTGCATATTTTTACTGTCCCCATCATTTGAGATATGATATTTTTAACGAGAAAACCCCTTTAATTATCTGCCCCTCCATGTAGAAAGCTAATTTATGTCGTGAGGAAACCCCTTTAAGCATAGCTCACCATAGAAATTTGCAAGCAAAAAGATGTTTTATAATCGTTTGTTTCGTTTTACTTTATAGCTAAATATTTCTGCTTATTCCTGTGTAAATGGGAAATGTAACTGATACTTCCAATGCCACAAAGCATAGAGCATAGAGGATAAGTATCTTGATCTCTATCATGGCTCTAAGGCTGAAACAGTTAGTTTTGTGGCTGGAATTTTATGTGACACTGGGTTACAGTCATACATGTAATGTCTAAACAGCACTAACCTACAGATTCCTTAAACCGTTTGATGCAGCATTAGATCCAAATAGTGTATCCAAGTCCAAAAAGAATCAGAAACAGCATTCAGTGGGTGATGGAAAAAACATGATAAAGACATTCTTTGGGTCGAAATGTTTTACTTTTTTTTTTCCATCGCCCACTGGGTGCAGTTTTAATTTCTTTTTGGATGTGGGGTGCAGTTGTGGCTTTATGGTTTGTACTATATGGGATTCTCTTGTTGCCTGATCATAAAACATGAAGGCTGGCACTACATGAAGGTTCTGTGGAAGACAATATTTAGGGGCATTGTGGCTGTAAGTCTATGGGGCTCCATGATTGGCAATGGCTGACCCTGTGATGGGGGCAATATGATCTGATTTGGAACTGGCTGGCATTTTTAAGAGGATCTGCTATATGTAGAATGACTGACAATGCTATGGGACATTGAATGTGGAATGATTCAATTTGTTCCTAGAGAGCTGAAATCTGGCCTATAACCTTCTGAACTGTGCCAAATTTAGTGTAGCTTAGTCCAGTTGTTTGCATAAAAACATACAACTGAAATCCTTTTTTATATCTATAAAGATTAATTTTTTTTCTTTTTATCATATTGCTTCCCATTTAAAATAAAAAGTTACCCTCCCCTTGGATCCAGTGTTGTACTGTCCTCGCTTCTGTTTTCTTCTGGTCCTATTTCCACTGGCAAGACAACGCTGCAAATGACATCAACATTCTGAATTAGGTGCTCTAAACGGTGATGTCAGCCAAAGGCACAGAACCGCCACAGTCAATCAGCTGCTGTGGCGGTGTTGTCCTGTTGAAGTCAAGAAAACAAAAGACTGGATTCACATTGAGTATAACTTTTTTTATTTTAAGTAGACATCTATATGCTAAAAAAAGGTGGACAACCCTCACACAATGCGTTTTTGTTGGGTTTTCTTGGTGTGGTTTTTTTTTCAGAAGTGCACAGCATTAAAGGGGTTTTGCCACAAAGTAAAATTGCAGTGGGAAGCTTGCAAATTAAATAATAAATATTTTCACCATTCATCATTATTAAAAATACTGCACCCTTTTTGTTTTAGCTGCTCCTTTAGTGATCCATTGTTTACAGCTCATCTCCAGGGGATACGACCTGGGCTGAGAGCTCCTCACTCCTGGTCAGACATGCTCAGACATCTCCTCTCCTCTCAGGCAGCTACTGAGTGTTCAACCCCAGGTGCTGTCATTCTACTCCTGTCCTCTGTACTCCTTAGTATTTAGTCAATAAGTGCAAAGAAATAAAAAAGAAACCTCAGTGAAGTCTGTGCATTGATGAAGAGAAATAAAATGCACAGGTTTGGTTCCTGCAGGGATTTAAACCTAGGACTCTTGTGCTGTGAGGCAAAAACTTTACCACTAAGCTACATTGTAGCTAATCACAGCTCTTTTGTTGACTATAGTGAGGAAAGGCCTGTTGATGTCATGCTGCTTGGTCACCTGATATGCAATTCAAGCAAATCACACACACTACCTTCTGAGCACACAGAGCTGAAGAGCTGGATGCAGGAGGTATGAAACTTTAAACTACTTTTAATGCTGTGCATTTCTGCATAAAAAAAGTATAAAAAAAAACGCACCAAAAATGTGCTGCATGAAAGCACAGTAAGTAGGTTCCTATCTAATCAAATGTAAAGATATAGGTAATGTGAATGATGTGAACTTGACAAATGTCTGATGAATGTTTGGTTTTTGATTTAAATGTTCCTTATTCTGTTGGAGGAACAGATCCTTCCTACATGAATGCATCTGAGTGCTGTTCTGGAATGTGTCATTCAGGGATAAAGTGTTCTCTGTGAGAGTATACGGCTTCCACTTATATATTTTTGTATGAGACATTTTACCAACTGCTATGGCTTAATCTGTCACTTATGATATACAAAGCATATTCTAGTGATATAGTGTGACTCATTAAAATTACCGACTACCGGTACTTCTAGTTACTTTTCAATGAAAGAAGTCTTTGTCTAAAAGGAAAAAAATATATACAGTGTATATATTTATGTACGTATATAGAAAAAGAAAACATATAAAAGAGGCCCATGGCATGATACACAGTATGACACTTGAACAATTATGTACTTTTGTGGGCAAGGGTTGTGTCTCATAGTCTTAAAGACAGCATTCATGAAGAATATGAATAATGTGTCTTTGAAATATCTAATGATATAGGTTCCACTTCAAAGGTTCAAATAAGAACATAAAAAGGTTGAATTCAACAAAGGAGAAAGAAATAACCATACAATTCTCAGATAAAGAATACTCAGGTCTATATAAAGGTAACTTGATGTATTAGTTATAACAAGGGTAAATAAGGTGTGCAGCAGCTAAGAGTAATGGCCTACACACTAAATGGGAAATGCAGGGATAAAGGAAAAAATAACCAATACAGATTGAAGGGTTAATGGTCTAAGAGTCCAGGAGTCCAGTTGCTCATGTAAGGTGCTGGCGGAAAGAGCATCATAAATGCAGGTGCGTAGTAGGATTGTGAAATGGGTCAACCAGTGGTATGCTAAGACTAGTAGTGCAACCGGCGGAGAAGGAAATGCAGTCACAGCAGCTTTGAGGTCTTGGCAGGCTTTACCCACCTTTCTAATCTTGAGACATCTAGTTATACATACACTTTCATCATAGATTATCTCATATGGAGGGGTATCTTTCTCTCAGTGCACTTCTTCTTATACACCTCTATCGTATTTGCAGCACTTGTCTTACAGCCAAGCAGAGTATACCTGCCCACACCTCTCTGGGGATCTATTAGGCCCAGCACTAGTGATGTCTACTGCTTGGGGTAAACTAGGTCTAGGTACTTTCCTTTCCCCTACAAATCCTGGACCTGTGAGTGCTACACCGGATTTATAATCTCTATCAGTAATGGCGAGCCTTTTGAGTTCAGTGTTTTTTAAAATTCATAAAAGAACCTAACTTAAAGGGGTTTTGCCAAGAAGTGAGTTCCTCAACTAACAGGCTGATACTCCCCTCTTG
The DNA here is from genome assembly GCA_025379985.1 of Phyllomedusa bahiana. Classification (NCBI taxonomy): domain Eukaryota; kingdom Metazoa; phylum Chordata; class Amphibia; order Anura; family Hylidae; genus Phyllomedusa; species Phyllomedusa bahiana. Next base: position 43,161 of record JAODAL010021775.1, read on the forward strand.
AGACTTGAAAAAGGGGCGTTGTGTTTGTGTTTAAAAAAACAAGTACCTCCTCTGTGATGTCATCGCTCCACCTCCCATGCACGCTCCTGATACTCAGTCTCTGTAGTTGAGCAAACATTGTTTTGCTAATCCACAGAGCAGAACTGTATTGTGCTGAAGCTATATGCCTTTTATTTTTCCCTCTTCTGTGCTCAGGAGAGAAGATAAACTCAGCAGGCAGCATCTTTAATTCCTTCAGGAACACTGCTGGGAGAGGGAGGGGGGGCTGAGCAGAGGATCCAGGGATTGTCTTAATGTTTACTCATGATAATTACATTAAAACCAGTGGATTCTCTATACAAAAGACACAGAATCTTTCTTCCAGTCCCTGCAAAGCTCATTTATGTTCCCTGCCATTGGATAAGAAGTGCAAACAAGTGCAGCCAGATCAGCTCCTGCTGGTCATGTCTAATGTAAACTGTTAGGAAACCAAGGGCATCTTAGTCAGGCTGTAGCTCTCACAGGCTTCACTTTTTTTGATGACATATATTTAGAAAAGTGATTAAATACCCATTTTGGAGGATCCCACATCAACATTAGATCATGGCAAAACCCTTCTAACTCGAGCGCCATATAACATCTAGAAATATCCATAATTTTTATACATCTTCAGCAACTAGTATATACAGCTCAGTACAAGGCTCCCTGTACATATAGCCCCCTGTGTCCTCAGCACCCCGTATATGTACTACCCCATATAACCTCAGTCCCCTGTTATACAGCCCCCGTATATACAGCTCAGTATAGGATTCCCTGTATATACTGCCCCCTGTGTCCTCAGCACCCCGTATATGTACTACCCCATCTAACCTCAGTCCCCTGTTATACAGCCCCCGTATATACAGCTCAGTATAAGGTTCCCTGTATATACAGCCCCCTGTGTCCTCAGCACCCCATATATGCACTGCCACCTATAGCCTCAGCCCCCTGTTATACAGTTCCCATTGTGGGGGTTAGCATCCCAAACAGGTAGGCAGCATGGGCTTCAACGGACCGAGACAGTGACACAGATGTAAAAGTCCGAGTCTAAACACAAGGCCTTAGGGCTTGTTTACATGGAGTTTTCACTCCATGTTACAAGCGCTTTTTAGATCCGTCTCGGGGACCGACAGGACGGACCCAGTGAGATCATCACTGCGGGCTATGAGGAAGACTCAGCGGCGCTCACATGAGAGATCGCCGCTGCGTGTTTCCTTCCTGCCTGTCGGCTTCGTCTTATGGATGCGATCAAAGAATTGCATGTCAATTCTTTGATCGGGTCCGCAAGATGGACCTGACAGGCAGGAGTGAAGCATGCAGCGGCGATCTCTCATGTGAGCGCCGCTGAGTCTTCCTCATAGCCCGCCAGTGTTTGATCCGTCTCTGGGTCCATCCTGTCGGTCCCCGAGACGGATCTAAAAAGCGCTTGTAACAGGGAGTGAAAACTCAGTGTGAACAAGCCCTTAAACTTCAGGCCAAAACACAAACAAAAGACCTGCTCGACTGAGCACTACCTAAACAGAGGATTCCTTTCGGACTTGCACAGTTAGAAGGTCCCAACGTGGATTCCCTCTTTAGCAGCAGAGGTCCACAAAAAGGCAAACACAGGCCTGCAGGCCCAGGCTTTATAGACCTGACACCAGCCACACCTGGTGCATGGAAGTGGCCACCCACCCTTTGACCACTCCAGGAAAAGCTGACCCGGACAAAGCGGAATGGAGCCGCTATAGTAACAATGTGTCAGTAGCACAGTGTCACTGACACATGAAACTGTCGGCCTTCCTTCACCGAGCCCAGGCCTCTCGGTGACAGGCATTGGTCCATACACTCCCTTAAGCCACATAAGAAAGTACCCTTGGGGAAAAATGCCTTCCCTCGGCAACTCCGCCTGTCAGCGTCTCACACCGTATATACAGCTCAGTTTAAGGCTCCCTGTATGTACCGTCCCTCGTGTATTAATTGCCCACTATATAATTCAGGTCGCCGTATCTTCAGCCCCCCATGTATACAGGAGTTGCCCATTGTCTGCAGGAGGCGAGACTGCAGGTAATCACACAAGTATCTGCGTCACCTGGGTATTTTGTGTGTGGACCCTGCCGTGTCTGCTGGGGCCCTCAGTCTATAATGGCTGGTGTGGGAGTCCTGGCCAAAATACTATGCAGGAGAGAGGTGTCTCAGCACTGCTCACATGTGAGCGGCACTTTGGAGGCAGGAAACAGCAAACCGTGTCTTCCCTGTCTGCCCGCTAAGTCTGAAAGTATCATAAGGAGTGAGGGGACCAGTGAAGGCAAGTGGCACCCCTTTAAGTGCTCTTATGTGGCACAAGGGCCACAAAGGTCCTGGTTTGACTAGTATCTCTGCACTTTGGCCCTGCTCCTTGTATACGTCTCATACACTTTTGTTACTACCGATTCTGTAATGGTTATTATACAGTGAAGGAAATAATTATTTGATCCCTTGCTGATTTTGTAAGTTTGCCCACTGACAAAAACAGTTTATAATTTTGAGGGTAGGTTAATTTTAATATTGATAGATAAAATACCCAAAATAAAATCCAGAAAATCAATAAATTATAAAAATTTAATTATATAAATGTATTTGCATTTTGCAGTGAGAAATAAGTATTTGATCCCCTACCAACCATTAAGAGTTCTGGCTCCTCAGAACAGTTAGATGCTCCTAATCAACTCGTTACCTGCATTAAAGACAGCTGTCTTTGTCACCTTTATAAAAAAGACTCCTCTCCAGAGGCTCAATTAATCAGAGGGACTCTAACCTCTACAACATGGGCAAGACCAAAGAGCTTTCTAAGGATGTCAGGGACAAGATCATAGACTTGCACAAAGCTGCAATGGGCTACAAAACCATAAGTAAGACGCTGGGTGAGAAGGAGACAACTGTTGGTGCAATAGTAAGAAATACAAAATGACTGTCAATCGACATCGATCTGGGGCACAATGCAAAATCTCACCTCGTGGGGTATCCTTGATCATGAGAAAGATTAGAGCTCAGCCTAAAACTACACAGGGGGAACTTGTTAATGATCTCAAGGCAGCTGGGACCACATTCACCAAGAAAACCATTGGTAACACATTACACTGTAATGCTTTAAAATCCTGGAGTGCTCGCATGGTCCCCCTGCTGAAGAATGCAAATGTGCAGGCCCGTCCTTAGTTTTCCAATGAACACCTGGATGATTCTGTGAGTGATTTGGAGAAGGTGCTGGGGTCAGATGAGACAAAAATTGAGCTCTTTGGCATTAACTCAACTCACCGTGTTTGAAGGAAGAGAAATGCTGCCGATGACCCAAAGAACACTGTCCCCACTGTCAAGCATAGAGGTGGAAACATTATGTTTTGGGGGTGTTTCTCTGCTAAGGGCAAAGGACTACTTCACTGCATCAATGGGAGAATGGATGGAGCCATGTACCGTAAAATCCTGAGTGACAACCTCCTTCCCTCCGCCAGGACATTAAAAATGGGTCGTGGCTGGATCTTCCAGCAAAACAATGATCCAAAACATACAGCCAAGGCAAAAAAGCAGCACATTAAGGTCATGGAGTGGCCTAGCCAGTCTCCAGACTTTAATCCCATAGAAAACTTATGGAGGGAGTTGAAGCTCCGAGTTGCCAAGCGACAGCCTCAAAATCTTAATGATTTAGAGATGATCTGCAAACAGGAGTGGACCAAAATTCCTGCTGACATGTGCGCAAAACTCAACATCAACTACAAAAAACATCTGACTGCTGTGCTTGCCAACAAGGGTTTTGCCACCAAGTATCAAGTCTTGTTATTTCTCACTGCAAAATGCAAATAAGCCTATATAATTTATACAATGTGACTTTCTGGATTTTATTTTTGATATTCTATCTCTCAATGTTAAAATTAACCTACCCTTAAAGTTACTGTATAGACTGTTTATGTCTTTGTCAGCAAGGGATCAAATAATTATTTCCTTCACTGCACCTTTATATGAATCACATTAAAGGGCTCATCTCATTTGGTCACTCCTGTTCTTACAACCTATCAGAGTTTATGCACATCATAGACGAGGTATCCCCCTTAGTCAGAGATGTGAGCCACAGCAAATAAGGCAAGCAGAGAGGTTATATTGCAACCATGTATTATGTGGATGGTTATATGTTTACATGGGTGCTATGCTGTACTGTATGGCTGCTGTGGCTTTCCACAATTTATCCCAACAACTACAGATGATCAACAGAGGTCTTAGCAGTCATAACCATAGTGTTTAGATGACAATCACAGGATCTTATATAGAAAGTACATGGTCTACATTGGATAACTTCTTTAAGTGCTTGCTATAGTAATATAGCTACATAAAAACATAATTAGTGTAAGATTTTAGGATTTCTAGTGTGCTTTGTTTGCTGCATACAATTTACATTAAGTATGAATGCACATTGGAAAGATTTGCAGTTAAAAAATTTTTTTTAAACAGATTGTGTAGATTTTGGTGTGGATTTCACCACATTCAAGTCAATGTGGAATTCTGCAGTAAATCCTCATTAGAAACTGACATTTTAAGAGCCTAAGTACGCCTTTAGCAAAGCAGTGCACTTGGCCCTGCCCAAGCACGACATTAACTCAGGCCACACCTCCAACATGCCCAAGCACAATGTTGCAAACGGCGCCGCTGCCCGCAGCTCAGGCTGCTGGCGCCGTCGCAGCTCTGTCTTTGCCCCCGCTACTGGGGTGAGTGCCGCTGCTGCCCGGGTGTCGGACGACGGGCGCACTCGTCCCCCTGTGCGCCGATACTCACCCGGCCGCGCTCCAGTCTGTCAGCAGCCTCCTGATGCCCGACGCGCGCGTCCCCGTGCTTTAGGGAGCGCGCGCCGGCTCTGTGAAATTTAAAGGGCCAGCTCGCCGGCATTTTAGTGCCTTTGCCTATAGAGAAAGCGTTTGCTGAAGTCTTATCCTGATCTTCCGTGTGCCATACCGTTTGCTTCCGTCTCCTGACCACGAACCTCTGCCGCCTGCCCTGACCTTACTGCCTGTCCCCGACTACGAGTCTGCCATATGATTCTGTACCACGCTATACCTCGGCTGCCACTGCAAGCAAATTGCGTCAGGGGTAGCGACCTGGTGGACTCCCGCCGCAGCAAGTCCAGGGGCGTAGCTACAGAGGGTGCAGCGGTAGCAGTCGCTATCGGGCCCTGCAGCCTGAGGGGCCAAGAAGCCCTTCTGCCACATAAGGAGATACCAGTATTGTAAATGGCACATGGTAGCTGGGGCCCCCATTTCGGTTTTTGCACTAGGGCCCAAGAGCTTGAAGTTACGTCACTGAGCAAGTCCATCCCGCTTTGAAAACCGGGACCTACTTAGACTCCGCTCCCTGGCGTGGCTTACACCATCGCTTGCGGTGGTCCAGTGGATCCACTTCTACGACCGGGATTGTGACAGTAAGATCCGGCCATGGATCCCGCCAAGGTACCGTTGCCCGATGTGGCGGACCTCTCTCTTGTGGTTGCCCAGCAGTCTCAGCAACTGGCCCAGCAGGCGCAACAGCTGGATCAACTGACCACCATGATGCAGCAGCTTGTCACCGCCCAGCAGCAGCCTCCCGTGGCTGCTCCTGCTCCGGCTACGCCACCGACTGTTGGGACCCAAGCTCCGTTTGTCGCTGCCCGCCAAATTTGACGGCGATCCCAAGCTCTGCAAGGGATTCCTCACCCAGTGCACCATGCATATCGAGCTTATTGGGAACCAATTCCTGTCTGAACGTTCCAAGGTGGCGTTTGTGGTCAGCCTGTTGTCCGGGAAGGCACTATCTTGGGCTACACCCTTATGGGACAGGAGCGATCCGGTGACTGCGGACCTGCAGGCCTTCCTCACAGAATTCCGCAGTGTCTTCGAGGAGCCAGCATGGGCATCTTCTGCGGAGACGGCACTTTTGAACCTATGCCAGGGCGAATCCTCGGTCGGAGACTATGCGGTACAGTTTCGCACCCTGGCATCAGAGTTGTCCTGGAATAACGCCGCCCTGTGCGGCACCTTTAAGAAAGGCCTTTCTAGCAGGGTTAAGGACGCCCTTGCAGAAAGAGATCTGCCGTCTTCCTTAAGTGAATTAATCCACCTTACCACTCGCATAGACGTACGCTTCGCTGAGAGGCAAGAAGAGCTTCGCCAAGATCTTGTCCTGGTGCGACCCCACGCCGTCTTCCACGCCTGGTCCGGTGTTCCAGAGGCCTCCACTGCCACTTCCCATGTCGTCTGGGGAAGAGCCCATGCAGGTGGATCAGGCCCACATTTCTGAACAGGAATTGTCCCAACAGCGTGCTGAAAAACTGTGCTTATACTGTACCAGCCCGGATCATTTTCGGAGGAGCTGTCCGCTTCGCCCCCAACGTCCAGGAAACTCCCGCACCTAGGCCATGTTGGGGAGGCATCCCTAGATGAGAACTCATCATCTCCGCGCCTTACTATGCCTGTGGAGATCACGACTGGCTCGGGACTTGTATTCCAAGCTCCTGCTTTCCTGGACTCCGGTTCCGCCGGGAATTTCATCCATGCCGCCCTGGGGTAGCGGTATCAGCTTCCTGTGGTGAGACTGGAGAAGCCGTTGGTGATTTCCTTGGTCACAGGGGAGCTCCTTGGAGACGCCATTCGGTACAGGACCAAGCCAATGACCCTCCACGCAGGCGTCTTTCACAAGGAGAAGATCTCCTTCTACATGCTCTCTCGATCTTCCTCAGTGATCCTGTTGGGGCTTCCGTGGTTGCAGCGCCCTGTCCCTACGCTCAATTAGAAGACAGGCGAGGTCGTGCGCTGGGGTCCTGACTGCCGGAACCTTTGCTGCTGCTGGTGGCACCCCACGTCCTGGTGCGCCGTCTGCCCACGAATACCGGGATTATACGGACGTCTTCTCTGAGAAGCAGGCGAGACCCTTCCGCCTCATCGCCCCTGCTACTGCCCGATTGACTTACTGCCGGGAACCAGTCCTCGGAGGGGCAGGGTCTACCCGCTGTCGGTGCCGGAAACCCAAGCCATGTCAACCTACATTCGGGAAAACCTCCAGAAGGGCTTCATATGCAAGTCCTCCTCTCCAGCGGGGGCAGGATTTTTCTTTGTGCAGAAGAAAGATGGCTCCCTGCGGCCTTGTATCGATTATCGGGGACTTAATAAAATCCCTGTGAAGAACCGCTTCGTGGAGCAAAGATTTTTTCCAAATTTGACCTACGAGGGGCCTACAACCTCATCCACATTCGAGAGGGGGATGAGTGGAAGACTGCTTTTAACACATGGGATGGTCACTTTAAGTACCTCGTCATGCCCTTCGGTCTGTGCAATGCCCCAGCAGTCTTCCAAGAATTCGTAAATTATATATTCCGGGATCTCCTCTATACTTGTGTCATGGTCTACCTAGACGACATTTTGGTATTTTCTGCTGATTTGGAGACTCATCGCTCCCATATCCACCTGGTGTTGGAGCAACTACGTGCCAACCACCTCTATGCCAAATTAGAGAAATGTCTTTTCCACCAGACCAGCCTCCCATTCCTTGGTTAAGTCATTTCGGACCGAGGGTTACAGATGGATCCTGCCAAACTGTCGGCAGTTTTGCAGTGGCCTAGGCTGGTGGGTCTACGAGCCCAGAGCTTCCTGGGCTTCTCTAATTATTATCGTCAGTTTATTCTGCCTTACTCCACAGTGGTGGCGCCTATTATAGCACTTACTAGGCAGTGGCCGCCAGAGGCCGAAATGGCATTCGTTCAGCTTAAGGCAGCATTCGCCTCTGCGCCCGTTCTGACCAGACCTGATACCAAGAAGCCATTCTTTCTGGAGGTGGATACCTCCTCGGCCGGGGCAGGCGCAATTGTCACGCAGAAGGGACCTAAGGGCAAGATGGCCACCTGTGCCTTCTTCTCCAAGACCTTCTCCCCAGCAGAGTAGAATTACACCATCGGGGATTGGGAGTTGCTGGCTATCAAGCTAGCCTTAGAAGAATGGTGTTATTTTCTGGAGGGAGCTCGGGATCCCATCACCATTTACTCCGACCATAAAAATCTTCAGTATCTCCAATCGGCCCAACGCCTCAATCCACGTCAAGTCAGGTGGTCCCTCTTCTTCTCGCGCTTCGACTTCCAGAAACATTTTCGACCGGCAGAGAAGAACGTCAGGGCCGATGCGCTCTCCCGTGTCTTCGATGTGTTGGGGGAGGAGGGCGTGCTCCAGCATATAATTTCTCTCGAACGCCTGATCTCTGCGGCTCCGGTGGATCTTCGAAAGGCGACTCCGGGGAAGACTTATGTCCATCCTGCGCTCCACAGGAGAATTTTGAAATGGGGACACTGTTCTCTAGTGGCCGGTCATGCAGGAGCACGCAAATCGTTCCTCCTAATCTCCCGTTTTTACTGGTGGCCGGAGCTTGGGAGGGATGTCAAGGAATTCGTGAAGTCCTGCATTACTTGTGCCCGTAACAAGACCCCTCGCCACAAACCCGCGGGTTTGCTCCAAACTCTGCCCATCCCCAGGAACCTTTGGTCTCATGTGGCGATGGACTTCATCACGGATCTTCCTCCCTCCTCGGGCAACACGGTCATCTGGGTGGTCGCGGACCGTTTTTTGAAGATGGCGCACTTTATCCCTTTGCCAGGTCTACCACTGCTCCCCATTTGGCTAGCCAGTTTTTTCTTCACATCTTCCGTCTACACGGACTTCCCCAGCCTATTGTCTCGGATCGGGGGATCCAATTCGTGTCTCGGCCGAAGGGGGGGCGACTTTTCTACGCTATGAGTGGAGAAGAGCCCTCCCCTTGAGGTGTTCATATTCCGTCCGGAAACCGGACAGAAGAATGAACATGCTCAATGTTCTCTGAGCGGCCCGCGGGCGGAAAAACGGGATTTCCATAGAGCACAATTGTGCTCATTTTCGGACGGTTTTTCAGGCGGTCTGAAAAACCACAAACCGGCTGAAAAACCGGCCGAAAACCCTTGCCGTGGGAACATGCCCTAATTGTCAGGACAGAGAACCCTAATTTTGTGTTTATATTTAGTCTTAAATTTACATAAGAACAGAAAAACATGTTATGTCGCTAAAAAACTGTAATGGAATTTTTTAAGCTACCTCAATGTATTATTACTGTGGGGTCTCAGCCTTGGTAGTTGAGCAAAATTCCCAGAAAATGTATTGAAAATTTAAGAACACTCTTGAGAAAAGGCTCGCTACCTTGGGACATTTTTCATGTTCTCCCCCTCTATTCTGCTAGTCTGTGTTATTTAAACAAATGACATGAAAACATACAAGCTTTGCTGAAAGTTTTTTTTGTTTTCTTACCCTACAGTTCCCTGTCACACTGTGATCTGGACACAGTCATTCCTGGGTCTTCCAACCAGGTTTTCCGTTTCCTAATCCTATGGTTTTTTCCCTTTTACCGATTTAACCTCTGCTAAATTGACTAAAAAAAATCGGGGACTAGTGTACATCAAGCCCCCTAGTTGTATAAAAAAGTCTAAAAAGAAAAAAGGGTACCAGTCCAAAAAATTTTGACGTGACCTCAACAATCGCGAGGGTCTTGCCCTTTTTAAGAACACTGTGTATTATAGTTTCAGATTTTGTAAGCATTCTCATTATTTGAATAGTCAGGCATTTGTTTGCAGTTGTCACATTTCCTATTTTGTCATGCTAAAACCCAAGAAACAAAAGAAAAAAACGAAAAAAACCAGTCTGCTGAGGTATTGACTTTGTGCTGAGGAAGATCATGAACACTTTACAATTAAAATGATATATTTGCCATGGGCAGGAAATACTGACTTGCTTTTGATCTTTACCTTGTGAGGTCTTGTTACACTTCCTGCTTGTCCTTTTTTCTTCTGTTTCCTGAGGTTTACATTGTTTTTGGATATTTAAAGAAAGAATGTATCAGGATGGTATGAAAGTCAAAAAGTGCTGTGTTTATTATCATCTCTGTTCTAGATCATATGAAACCCTATTGTGTGAACTTTCAAAAGGTATGAGTTAAGTGGTACATCTCAAGTAGTGTCCAAGGGTTCACAAAGCTGCGGTGTCAGGCTAAATCCCCACTGCTTTGGCAAAAAAAAAGCCAAAAGTCGAAACCCATTTTTTTTTGATCAAAATGCGGTTCTTGTCCATTTTTTGCAAAAACCCCCCCCCCTGTGTCAGGGAAGTCAGGGGGACCAAGAGGAATGGCATCAGGCCCTGAACTGGGCCCAAACCCCTGCCCCGCCTTTTGAGGATCTCGACTCCTTACCAGGTCGGCCCCAACCAGATGACTGATGACTGCTATGAGTAAGTGAAACACAGACGAAGGCAAACAAACACGGAACAAACAAGAGAAGTCGGGCAGGCCACATCAGTAACAAACGGGCAGCGCAGTACAAAAAACATGAGACAATAATAATAATAATCTTTATTTATATAGCCCCAAACATATTCCGCAGACTTTACAATTTAGAGGGAATAAGTACAGACAAACCAGACATTACAGTGTAAAAAAGCTACTGACAAAGGAGACACGAGGTGTGCGGGCCCTGCTCGCAAGAGCTTACAATCTAATTTGGTGTATGGTGAAACAAAGGGTGACAAGTGCTTGGTTTACAATGGTCCAGCCTTGTTACATAAATATTGGGAGTATACATAAAAAAGTGGATGAAACCTGCCATCCCAACCATACATCTATAATAATTTCCCAAATGCAGGAAGTGACGAAATTTTGACAGAATTTGGGGGGGGGGGGGTTAACAATTAGAGATCTTGATAGGCTTGTCTAAGAAGATGAGTTTTCAGAGCACGTTTAAAACTGTGAGGGTTGTGAGTATGCCTGATCACATGGGGTAACATCTTCCAGAGAACTGGTGAAAGAAGTGCAAAATCTTGGAGACGGGCATGGAGGTTCGATGAGTGAGGTGTGTTAAAACTTAGATCAAATAGCAGAGCGGAGAGCGCGGGTAGGGTGGGAGACAGAGATGAGGAGGAAAATGTAGGAGGGTGCAGCGCTGTGGGGAGCCTTATGGGTGAGAGTGATGAGTTTTTTGTTGTATTCTGTACTGAATGGGGTAGCCATGCAGTGACTGCACAGGGTAGAGGAAATAAAGTATAGCGGCTGGAAAGAAAAAACAAGCCGGGCTGCTGCTTTTCCGGATGATTGGGAGGAAAGATTTTTACTTTAAAAAAAGGACCAAAAAGGGGAGGGGTTTTTACAGTAGTAAAGACGAGAAAGAATAAGAGCAGAAATTTTAAGTTTTGAGTTTTTTCCCACATTTGGGGACGGATTCTGGGAGGGTTTTTTGACAACAGAAAAACCCGGGAAAACCAAAGAAAAAGAGTCAGGAGAAAACAAAAAACAAAGAAAAAATACAAGCAAACTATGGGGAAAAAACCCATTTTGCCGGCAAAGAAAAGGAAGCAGAACTAAAAATAGGAAGGAGGGGGAAAAAAGGGGCCAAAAGTGATAGGAAAAGGAACTGTCAATCCCCCCCAAAGAGAACCATTTAAAACCCCAAAGTGCGGGAAAAGGTTTTCTGCCAGGGGCGTTGGCCAAAATAAATTTTAGACATAAAAGGTTTCCCAGCAGATTTCACACTAGGAAAATGAAAATTGTTTCGTATTATTCTAAAAATAATTAATAAAATATTCTAATTTTCTAAAACCGCCAAAAAAAACAATAAATATTGCAATGCCGTGGAGCTTAGCCTTGGGGTGTTTTGTACAAGGGTCAAATTTGCTGAAAAATTTTTCATCTACTGTAGTTTTTGCGCAAAAAAATTTGCAGGGGTACACACTCCCAAAGCCATGTAATGAAACAGGGGATTCAAATTTTCTTTCCCCAACAGGGAAAAATTTTTCCCCCTGCAGGGAAAATTTCCTTTTAGAGGGAAAATTTTTTAAATTCACGGCCCCTTAGGAGGTTTTTTACCAAAACCCCTTTTAAATTTGGCCCAAACTCCAAATTTTTGGGCCAAAATTTTTACATCCCAAGTTTTCCCTGAAAAATTTGCAAAGGTTTAAAATTTTAAAGCACAATTCTGTGCCATGTGTTTTTCCCCTTTAAAGGGGGCATTTTTTTTAATTTTCCCTTTTCACTCTTGAAACTAATAATTTTAAAAATTTAAAAAAGTCCCTTTAGAAATACTGTTGTTTTTAATTCCCTTAAACCAATTTAAGTAAACATGCAAAAGTAGATGTTTGCTATCAAAAAAGGGGGAAAACACCCCAAATTGATGTTCTGGGGCTGGGGGTTTTAAAATTGCAGGTGGTTTTTCGGGGAAAAGGGGCGGAAAAACGGGGTCCCCCTTTTTGGACAAGGCGCCCTTTTGGTAAGTTACTTGGAGAGGTTATTGGGAAGCTTTTCTTTTTAATCATTTTTAAAAGGTTTTTAAATTTTTTTCCTTTAAACCCCTTTGTGTTACTAGTTTTTTTCCCTAAATTTATTTTAAGTTTTTTCCACAAACGGAACGGTCTATACGTGTAAAAAAAAAAAAATCACCTAAAAATGTGCCCTTTTTTTAAAAACCCTAAATTTATGTATAATATTGCAATCCCTTCAAAAAAATTGTCATGCATTTACCAAATAACAAAACCTCTCCCATTGTCACGGGGGCGGGGGTCCGTTTGCCCCCCGGGGACCCGTCCCCCGGCTCGCGGGGGATGGGCGCGGCAGCCCCCCTCGCCTTCCCCCTGCGGGCCCGGTCCCGGGGGCCGGGTTTCCCTTCCCTTTCCGCCCCAACCTGTAAACCCGCCCCCCGGCCCCGCCGTGCGCTTGGCCCCGCGGGCTCTAGGCCGCGGGCACCGACTTTCTAAAATTTTAAAAGGGGCCCCAGCGCCCCCGTTTAATTGGTCCATTGTCAGGCGTTTGGTTTCTTTTTAAAAGGAAACCCCCCCAACACTTCCTCCAGCCCTGTTGGTTTTTTTTTTTGGGTTTTTGCGTTTGGGAAAAGTTTTGTTTTTTTGTTTGGATTCCCTTTTGAAACCCAAAGCCCCGCTTGCTAAAGTTTCCTGACCTTTCCTTTTGCCCCCTCCCCTTTGCCCGTCAGCCCCCTTTTGGATTTCAAAAACCTCTGCCCCCCTGCCCTGACCTTCTGCCTGTCCCCGACTACGCCTCCATTATGTTTTTGTCCCACGCTGAAACCCCGGCCGCCATGGGCAAGCAAGTCCCCTCAGGGGAAACGAGGGGGTTTTGCCTCACGCCGCAGCAAGCCCAAACCCGCTTTGCGGCGGGCTCTGGTGAAAACCGGGGGCACTTAAAATTCCTTTTCCGGGCCCGTGGCTTAGTTTATCATCGCTTGCTTTGGGCCCCAGGGGAAATCCCCCCTTGGTTACAGTACGCGGGGCCATGGGACCCCCCAGGGTCCCTTTTCTCCTTTATCTGGGGCATCCTACATTTGGCCCGCCCAAAGCGTTCAACGAAATCCACCATTTGGGGGGGCCATGTTTAAAAACCCTGGGACTCGTTGCCTAAAACCGGCTCTGCCTCTGCACCTGCCCCCCTTTTGCCCGGGCACCTTGCTTTTCCTGCTTGGGCCCCTTTCCCTCTGAATCTCCCAAATTTCCCCTTTCACGCTACGTTTGGAACCCCAAAGAATGCCGGGGGGTTCTTCACCAGTGTTTCCACCATCTCAAAAATTGAGGGGGCCCCAAATTTCCCCTTTCGGGAGCGACCCAAGGGTTTGGCCTTCATAATCAGCCTCTTGTCTGGAGAACCCCTTGGTTTGGGGCTACCCACTATGGGATCGGGGGGGAATCCTCTGACGGGGGACCCTCCAAACTTTCCCCAGGGGTTCCGCCCCGGGTCTTCGGGGAAAAACCAGGCCGTACTTTTCTGGCCTCCCCGAAAGCGCTGCTGCGGTTTCGTCAGGGGGGACACCCCCGTCGGTCATAATTCTTGCAGTTTTTGCACTCTCGCTTTGGAAACTGGACTGGAACAACGAAGCTTTGGGGGCGAAATTTTGGCAAGGCCCTCGGGGCAAAAACAGGACGAGCTCGCCGCTCGGGATACCGCTGCCTTTTGGGTGACCTTTTAAACCTTTGGCCCCCCGAGTGGTTTTTTGGGTTTGGCCCAAAAAGGGAAACAAGGGCCCCCCGCCTACAACGGGGAAAACCCTTTCCCTCCCCCCCTTTTCCCCCCCTTGGCTTTCCCCTTCCAGCGGTTTTTTCCCCCCTTTCCCCCTCCTCGGCCCCGAAGTTAAACCCATTCCCGGTCGAGGAGGGCCCACCTTTTTCCCCGGAGGAACGTTTTTCAAACGTCGTCTGAAGCAGCTCTGTTTCTTTGTGGCGGTTCTGGGCCATTTTTTGGGGACGTCCCCGGGGGCCCGGGGAAACCCTTTCCGCACCTAGGGGTCGTAGGGGAGGGAACCCTTTGGTTTCAAAAGGCCTCTCCCCCTCTGAAACCCTGCCCCCTAAATATTGGTGCCTTTTTTCCGGAAACACCTTTTAGGCCCAGCCCTTTAATTGTTTCAAGGGTCACAGGAAAACTTTCATAAGCCACGAACTTTTGGGCCAGGGTTTCGTTTTTTCCCGTGACTCCGTTGCAGAAACCCATGTTTTGTCTCCTCGGTCCCGTGGCCCCAAAGCCTTTAAAGGCGGGGAAACCGCTTCCGTAAAGGGCCCCCCCCTTTCTTGCAAAAATTTGGGGGCCCCTTAAAAAGGGGAAAAATTTCAACTTTTTGTCCCGCCTCGATCCCCCTCGGGGATCCTTTTGGGCCCTTTCCCTTTGGGTTTAACCATACCCCCACTTTGGATTGGAGCACGGTGAAGTCATGCGTTTGGGGGTTTCCCCCGTGTAAACTTTGTTTTCCGTCTAAGCCGAACTCCCCTCCTCAAGTTTAAACCCCCCGGAGGTTCCCAAGCCTCCTCCAGGTTACCATCGCCCATAAATGGGACTTTTCCGAAAGTCTTTTCCCGGGGAGTCAGGCTGGGAAACGTTTCCCCCACACCGGGCCCTTTTGATTGTCCCATTGACCCGTAACCGCTGGGACTCCTCCCAGAGGCCGGGGGTTTTTCCCTTCTCCGTTCCCCCGGGGACTAAGGGGATGTCTGAGTACTTTTAAGGAGAACCCCCCGCAAAAGGGTTCATCCCCAAATCCTTTTTTCTCCGGCGGGGCCCGGCCTTTTTTCTTCGTTTGGAAAAAAAAAGACGGGGGCCTCTGGCCCTGCTTTTGACTATGGGGCTTGAAAAAAATTCCTTTTAAAAAAACGCTTCCCGTTGCCCTTGATCTCCGAACTCCTTTTTACCCCCTGCGGGGGCAAAAAATTTTTTTCTAAACTGGATTTTACGGGGGGGCCCACAATTTTTAAACCGCAAAATTTGGGGAAGGCGATGAATGGGGGAAAAAGGCTTTTTAAAACACGGGGCGGCCCTTTTTGAGTATTTGGGTTTTGCCTTTCGGTCTCTGCAAAAAGTTTTAGGAACTTTGTTAATGAGGGTCTTTCGGGACCTACTTTGTCGGTTTTAATCGTTACTTGGACGATATTCTCATCTTCTCCCCTGTTTTCGGGGAATCAAGCCACCATTTTCCGCCCGGCCCTCAGGCGACCCGTAAATCATTAGCCTTTTTTTGCCCAAAAAACCGGGGAAAAATGCCTCTTTTTAACGGCCCTCTTTTCCCCTTTTTAGGGTACTTCCCTCTCAGTTTAAGGGGCCCGGGGATGGATCCCCCCAAACTCTCCCAGTGTTGCAGGGGGCCACAACCGGGGGCCCTTTGGGCCCCCAAACGTTTTTTTTTGGGGTTTTTCCAATTATTATAGGCAATTTATCCCCCACTTTTTCTACACTTTTTGGTCCTTTGGTGGGCCCCGACTAGGAAGAATTTTCAATCCCAAAATCCTGGCCCCCAGAGGCCCAGAAGCCTTTTAACCGGCTCAAAGGGGGCATTTGCTTTTGGGCCCCGGGCCTGGGCCCGCCCAGACCCTAAAGTCCGTTTATTGGGGGGAAGGAAGGGGTGCTTCTTCGTCGACGCTTGGTCTGTCCTCCTGCAGAGATCCCTTTCCCCTGGTTTAAATAAAGTTTCCTGTGGTTTTTTCTCCCCCGACTTTCCCTCCTGCCCAGAAGAAAAATTTTCCCTTTTTTGATCGGAATTTTCTGGCCCTTTAAACGGCTCTTGAAGGGAATTTGGGGTCAAACTGCTGGAGGGGGCTCACCACCCTCTTGACATTTTTAAAAGACCACAAGAAACCTTTTGTACCTTCAGTGGTCAAAAGCCTGAAAACCCCCCCGGGGGGCCGGTTTGGGCTTTTTTTTCTTTGCCCCTTTTGCTTCCGCTTAATTTTTTGGCCGGCCGAGAAAAACCCCATTGCTGATGCTCTATCTCGTTCCCCGGTTTCGGTGGTCTTGAGCCTCCTCCCCAGCACATTGTTTCCCCCCGGGCCCGACTTTTTTCACGGCTGCCCCCCTGGACCTCCACACCCACCCCCCCGGGGAAAAACATATGTGGCTGCCTTTTCGCCCTAGAAACCTGAAGTGGGGGCCCTTCTCCCTACGGCTGGGGACCCCCGGGGTCCCATAGGGCGCTTTTAAATTTTGGGCCCGATTTACTTTTGGCCTACCCCTTGCTCAGGACTTTTGGGGACTTCATTTTAGCCTTCCCCCTGGGCCCTAATAAAAGGGTTTCCCCAAACCCCAAACCCCCGGGCCCCCTTCAGCCGCTCCCGGGGCCGGAAAAAAAACCCGGACCCCTTTTTAAACCCCGGGGTTTTATTACTGATTCCCCGGGCCCCATCGGAAAAACGGGCATCTGGGTTGTGACCGACCGTTTTTTTCCCAAAAAGGCCCACTTTATCCCCCTGCCTGGGTTTCACTCTGCCCCCCCAAATGGGCCCCCTTTTTTTTAGTCACGTTTTCTGTCTGCACAGGGCTCCCTTTAACCCTATTGTCTCAGATAGGGGATCCAATTTTTTTGCTAAATTTGGCCGGGTTTGTTTTGGTCAATTGCAGGGCCATTAGACTTCTCTCCCCAAAACCACCCCCAGACTAATGGGGAAGGGTTTAGAGGGTTAACCAGGTGTTTGGGGGCCCCACCTGAGGCTTTTTTGTGTTCCGGCCCCCAAGATAAATGGTCTGATTTCTTCCCCGGGGGAGAGTTTTCTTATAACTCTTTTTGATTCGGGGGTCTGCCCGGGGGGCCCCCCCCCTTTTTTTCGTGTTTGGGGTTTTTCATCCCCCGCCCTCTCCCCCGGAAAACCCCGTGTCATGTCCCGGGGTTGGGGGATCCCCAAATAAGGGAAAATCAAGGGTCTCTGGGGAGTCAAGCGAACGGCCCGCTAGGGGTTCTGCTCGCACCAAAGCTCAGGGTGACAGGTTTCCGTAGGGCCCCCCCCCCCCATTTTTGATCCCGGGGGATAGGGTTTTGGTTGGCCAACCCAAATATTTTTGCTTTAAGGTGCCTTTTTTTTTAAGTTAGGTCCTAAATAAGTGGGTCCGTTTGAGGTAAAGCAAAAAAAATTAATTTCCCGGGGTCCCCACAAGCTCCACTTGCCTCCCACCCTTCGCACCGAAAAGCCTTCCCGTCTTTTTCCTTAAGCCCGTGGTACTGAATTTTTCTTTTTTCCCCCGGGGGGGTCTTTTCCCCTTTCTCCTGTGGCCAAATCCCGACAAAAATCTTTGAGGGCAAGGAGGTGTGGCACAGAAACAGTAAGGGGGGGAAAACGGTTTTTTTCTCATTGACTGGAAGGGGTTCGGGCCGGGGGAGCCCGGGCGTGGGAAAACCCGGGGCCAACCCTGTCGCCCCCGACCCCCTCTTGTTTTTCAAAAGAAAAGGGGGGAAACCTAAGGGGGGGGTTTCCTGTCCGGGGGTCACAAAGGGCCCGCTGCCCCCCGCAACCGCAACCCCGCTTTGCAGGGGGGTTTCCCGGGGCGGGGAGTTTCGGCGGCCCGCAAAACCCTTTCCCCCTGCTGTCCCCCGGGGCCGGGTCCCTTACCTGTCCCGCGCTCCTGGGGAACGCCCCCTCCCGGGCCCCCGGTGCCATCGCCCTGCTCTAGGAGCGCCGCGCACCGACTTCTCTAAAATTTTAAAAAACCCGGGGTCCCGATAATTGGTCCATTGTTTGGGCGCGGTTTTTATTTAAAAGGGTTTTCCCCCCCCCAAACTTTCCCGCAGGGCTGGGGTTTGGGGTGTTTTTTTGGGGCGTTTTGGAAATTTTGGAGTTTTGGGCTTGATTTCCTGTGTTCCAGTTCCCCCTTTCTCCGTTTCCTGGCCTTGCCTGTTTGGCCCCCCCCTGCCCCCGACCCCTCTGTCCCTTTTAGACTACAAACCTCTTTTCCGCCTGCCCTGACCTTCACCCGTCCCCGACTTTCGCCTCCTGATTTTTCGTTTTTTTTAAACCCCGCTGTACCCTGGCCGCCATCGCAATCAAGTCACGTCAGGGGTAACGACCTGTATCCCTCACACCGCAGTATCCATCCCGCTTTGCGGTGGGCTCTGGTGAAAACCGGGGGCTACTTAGATTCCGTTCCCTGGCGTGGCTTAGCTATCATCGCTTGCGTTGGCCCAGCGGATCCACTCCTCTGTTACATACATGAAGCAAATAGCTCACCATACATGTTACCATGACACTGTTACTAAAAATCCATTATACCAAGACCATCAATACCACTAATACCCTTGAGGATCAAATAAAACTGGCAGCCCTTGACCACATGGGACTTCACATAGCAACTACTAGTTGTACGCAGGCTCTCTGTGATTACAATGCAGTTATAGCCAGTACCTCTTAGGAGACGTCTACTATGATGAGTCATTCACTTTCCCCTTTCTTCTTCATAAGGTAGGTAGGTATACTGTCCCCCATTTGCTACACATATACTTCCCAGGTAGGTAAATATGTATAGTCTTCCATTTGGTAGATATACAGTATACCCCCAGTTAGGTAGGTAGGTATACAGCCCTCCATTTGGTAGATATATACCCCAAGCAAGGTAGGTACAGCCCTCCATTTACTAGATATATATACCCTCCAGTTAGGTAGGTATGTATATAGCCCTCCATTTGGTAGATAAATACCCCCCAGTTAGGTAGGTATACAGCCCCCCATTTGTAGATGTATAATCCCAGTTTAGTAAGTAAATAGTCCCCCATTTGCTGCATATATACCCCCCAATTAGGTAGGTAGGTATGCAGCCCCACATTTGTTAGATGTATACTCTCCCCGAGTTTCTTTACTGCAAGTTTGAAAAAAAAAAACAACTTACCTGTCCAGGTAAGCATGAATCTTTCATGCTCTATCCCACGTGGGGCGACGCAATGCAATGACGTCATCACGCCAAGGTGTGATGATGTCACTATATGGCGCCACCTACTGTCTATTGTAGGCCTGAGGCCTACAGATGCGCTCTCCTGTAGCCAGATGGTAACAGGAGTACTCAGCCGATGGCTCTCCATTCTGTTGTAGCTTCAGATGTATGCGCATCATTAGGATGCACATACAGGTTTACAGTTTTACAAATCGTCTGAAAACCGACATGCAATGCTCCCTATAGCCTTTAATAGAAAATCCGTTCAGCAGTCTGCACAGAACGGATTTTCCGGCAGACGTTTTTTCACACCGCCGGGGGTAACGAAAAAATTTTTGCCCGTTTTTTGGACAGAATATGAACATGTGTGTGCGAAAAGGAACAGCTTGAATACACAAACCGTGGACAAAAGCTGCTCCCCTGCGTGACAAAAAAAGACTAAATACCAAATCGGGAAATCCGGCCAGTGTTTGGTCTTTGCCGTGTGAACGCACCTTTAGGCAATGTTCACACGGCTTATTGCTGACGTAATTGCGGGGACGGATTTCGCCCCGCAATTACGCCGGCTGCCGTGCAGCGGGGGCGGGGGGCGGCAGCTCGGTGGCCCCATAGACACTCATTATTGACGGCGCGTACACGCCGTAAATAATGTGCATGTCACTTTCTCCCCCCTCGGCGGATTCGCCGAGCGGGGAGAAGAGACGGAATCCATAGTTCTCTATGAGAATAGTGGATTACCGTAATGACTGGGACGGATTCCAGCCGTACTTCAGCGCAAATACGGCGCGCAGTACGGCTGCAATCTGTCCCAGAATAAGCCGTGTGAACGAGGCCTTATACTATTGGCTGAAGTGGAGTTTTTGTATATATGAAAAATAAAATAGTAAAGCCTGAATTGCATTATATTTGCCCACATTGTTACTTTTTTGGGAAAGTCCTGTTCGACCCTGTGGTAATATTTTAGGTAGACCTAGTGCCTTTCCAGATAAACATAGTTCGAATTTTACCTATCCATAAGTACACTCTGGGAAACAAGTAATTAATCTTAGGGCATATGTGTCCAGTTTTAGTACAATGATTCTTCTGAACTAAGAAAGGGACAAATGGTTACATTTTAAGTTCACCCAGCAAAGTAGTGTTCAGGGGCTTATAGTCCAGGGCATATACCAGTTATGGACTAACTAGTAAGTGTATTCCAAGGTATTAGGCAGAACTCAGAAGATGACCTTAAAATTACCAACCCCAGCAGATCCTTTCTAAATTCTTGTACAATAATAGGTGTTCCCTCTGGAAGAGGAGATATACATTAGCAGGTCATCTGCAAAGAGTGAGTGTATGGTAAGTATTGTCTCTGCAGATACTTGTAATGTCAGCAAGAGTGTATCTGAACAAACCACAAGACTTCCGGAACAATGTCCTCTGGACAGATGAGGCCATAGTGGAGATGTTTGGCCAAAATGTACATCACCATGTTTGACGAAAACCAAACACAGCATATCAGGTGGTAGAGTTTAAATTTTGAATTGTTTTGTAGCCACAGGACCTGGGCACCTTGCAGTCACTGAGCCCACCAACTTCCTTGTATACCAAAGTATTCAATGGTCAAGTGTCCCCTTTGTATTTTTTTTATCTATCATGTAAATAATAGTAAATCATACAATTTTCTAACATTTATGCATTAAAAATTATTTGTACCTCTTTCATACCAATGCATTGGGCCCCTGTCTATAGTAATATCAGCAAGTAATGCTGGGAAATTTCAGCTGTGAAGCCTGTGGATTTTAAATGCTCTTCTGGATTATAGCAACTCAGAATCAGCACAAGATAAGTAATGAATATTACTGGAGGTTTTTTATCTAGATAGTGTCTGTATGTAAAATGTACAATATGGTTCATGCACTTTAAATATCAATTATCTATATCAGCGGTGGCGAAGCTATGGCACACGTGCCAGAGGTGGCACTCAGGACCATCCCTGCTGGCACGCTTGCCAGGCTACCCACTCGCTGGCTTCACTTAAAAAATAATCTGCGCTGCCGCGCTGGGAGGGCTCGGCGTCCGGCTTCCGGTAGGCCCCAGGTCCGACACTGCACCCCCATAGCGCTGAGGGTCCGCCGTGGTCCCGTGGTGCTCAGCTGGGCAGCGGCGCGATGTAGCGACGCTATGACGGCTGTGCGGCCAAGGAGCTGCCAGAGGAGCGTCCCAGTGCTGGCGGCGTGATGACATCATCACGCCGCCAGTGATGGCCAGAAGAGGAACGCGCTGGGAAAGCGGTAAGGTGAGTATTAGTGTTATTGTTTTTATTGGTGGACTCTATATTCTGCCTTTGGTGATCTATATGCTATCTTTGGGGACCTATATTCTGCCTTTGGGGACCTATATGCTGCCTTTGGGGACCTATATGCTGCCTTTGGGGATCCATATGCTGCCTCTTGGGATCCATATGCTGCCTCTTGGGATCCATATGCTGCCTTTAGGGATCTATATGCTGCCTGTGGGATATGTTGCCTGTGGGAATCTATATGCTGCCTGTGGGGATCTATATACTGCCTGTGGGGATCTATGTGCTGCCTGTGGGAATCTATATGTTGCCTGTGGGGACCTATATGTTGCCTGTGGGGACCTATATGCTGCCTGTGGGGACCTATATGTTGCCTGTGGGGATCTATATGCTGCCTGTGGGGACCTATAAACTGCCTGTGGGCATATACCTATAAGTGAGGAGTTGCTGGAAAAGTGAGAATTCTAAGATATTTGTGTCCAAATCTGCAGGGAAGAGTGTTGGTTGGGAGAAGTCAGCATGAAGGTGTGAACCGGATGGAGAAGAAAAGGCAATGCGAACGACTCATCGGAGAAACGTCACCTGTTAGTCACTAAATGTGCCTGAACTGTAATCTCTTATATGTGTGCAAAGTGTAATGGTTTATATTCAGTAATGGTGTTGTGGTATTATTCAGTCACTATATGGTGGTAATATGTGGTTGTGGTGTTGTGGTATTATTCAGTCACTCTGTAGTGGTGATATGTGGTCGTAGTGTTGTGGTATTATTCAGTTAAACCGACAAAAAAGAAACCCATTTAAAAAAGTATCAAAATCTTTATTAATAATACATGATCACAATAAATAACACCACAAAAATATACCACCATGTATATATACATACAAGAAAAAACCTTTAACCCAGATAAAATAATAAGTATGAAACGCGCGTCGGGGTGACACGGAGATCCAGCTGTCATAATCCTCTGGCTTTATCATCATTTTACATTGTGGACCCTTCCTCCTCGGCATGGTATTTTTGGGACAGTGCCAGTTGTTCGTTCCTCTTATTTATGCATTAGGAGACGGGTGTTTTTTCATGTATGCAAATTACTTTTTTGTGTGGATGTGACCCTGGATCTCCGTGTTCATACTTATTATTTTATCTGGGTTAAAGGTTTTTTCTTGTTGTATGTATATATACATGGTGGTATATTTTTGTGGTGTTATTTATTGTGATCATGTATTATTAATAAAGATTTTGATATTTTTTAAATGGGTTTCTTTTTTGTCGGTTTAACTGTAGAATAGTGGTAACCCTTTTTGGTACAGAAGCATTAGTATTATATATCCCGGACATATTGGTTATAGGTAGTGTTGAGCGATTGCGTTGGCTATCGAGATCGATCGATAGTCGATAGTCGGCCGCTATCGATAAGGTTTTTCGATAGTGAGCATCGATTATGAGCGATGACCATTAAAGTCTATGGGAGAGCAACAACACCTTCATTATTACACCCAAACAAAGGGGGAGAAGCTGAAATTAACATCCACAACATCAAATGGATACATGCTACATCTTAGGGAACACCTTGGGTTATAAAATAAAAGAAAAAAAGTCACAGAAAACC